>JARCZZ010017005.1:0-21486 GCA_030323915.1 Brotogeris chrysoptera
GCCAAAAGTCAAAAACACAGCACTGCACCAGCTACTAAGAAGGAGAAAAATGACTGCTACTGCTGAACCCAGGACAAGACTCTAAACCTTTCTTCCCCCAAAATGAAGACATATTGTTTTACCTGAACACTGACATATCCAGGTCTATTAGACAATCTCCCAAATTTAAATGAATAGCATCTACAGTCATCACAGTGCAAGCTTGTGAAAGGTCCATGCTAGATGGACAGCAAATACAGTTTAATCCCTTTTCTTCAGATAGCTTTTCATAGTCACCCTTACTGTGACTTGAGAGACACTTCCAAATTATTGCTTATTATTTACTGAAGGACTAGCTTTTTACTGGCATGTATCTGTTCAGAAATGGTTGGAGACTACACCTTGGAAATAAGCAAATGGGCATGTCAGTCATTAAATCCTCCCATTCAAGAGCACATGGAGGTTGAACAGGTTCTCCTGCCACTTTAAATGAACTATGCTCAGGGACAAGCAGTAATGACTACACTAATTAACCCAGTGTCTGAACCCAGGAGTTCTTAAGTGGATTCTGGTCCTGTGGGAATACTGTACCTAAATACAGGTGAAAAGGTGGGCCATGATGCTTGAGAACAAATGGGAATTATTTTGATGCAGTAATGCAAAAGGTTCAAAAATCTACAAATATATATCTATATTTTTTACTATACAGGGCATAAGAGGGAGTGAAATTAAAACCAAATACATCTTCATTCCCTTCTCCTCAACACTGCAAAATCACTCTATTACTCTCTGCAAGCCCTTGATAACTGTGAAAAATACAGAACTGGAAAGCTTGGTGGAAGCACATCACTGGGTGCAATCCTCTGCACAGCTATGTAGTTTGCACATGCAACTTCCTAACACAAGTTATGTCGCTCTGTTTTTCAAAATATTCTTCCCTTAAAATCAGGTCACGATTCAGTGATACTGGAAAGCAGGGTCCCCTTGCTCACGCTTGTTTGACAATCCAGCATTGCTTCTGATACATATTTTATGTCAAAATTAATCCTTTAATACTTCCAAATACCATATGTGCATTTTGCTTAGAAAACCCTCTGCTCTCCCCTAAGCTCTAGTACAAGAGGTTACATCTACATGAGCTCAGTGCATCCCCCATGCCCACCGTCTAAGCTGTTGTGAATCTGGTTTTGCTGTTTCTCCTGCTGCTTCTCATCAAGAGTACAGATGATAAACACAGATGTTTGCTCCTGAAATACACATTTGAACTAATCAAATGGCTGGAATTATTTACTCCCTTCTCTCAAATAATGAACTAATAATTGATATAGCAGCATGTCTAAAGTAACAGACTTCTTTATTACCTGCAGTGACTGAATGCTTTTTTAATTTAACTTAAAAAGGCATTAAACACAAGGTTTAGCCTCCAGTGGGTAAAAAAATCTCCAACTTCCTCAGAAAATCCTTTCAAATTGTATTCATCTTGACTTAATCCATGATCTACTGAGTGAATTAGGCACTATTTGTTTTGAAAATCTATTTTATGGAGTTCCAAAGACTGTGTTTTCCTTAGGAAAGGCTTATTCTGCCTTTCTGACCAGGATGCCTGCTAGCAGCCCTCAGCATAGGCCTCTGCAGGTTTTTAATGTCCCAAGGTGCCCCACACATATGACTAACAAAATGTAAATAAACACAGCTGAGCCAGTAAGAAATTGGAAGGTTTTCTCATTAAAGAAATAAAATAAACAGATGTCCTTAAGCACTTTGGCTCATGTTTGTCAAAGGAATGGAAAACTCTCAGATGTCTGAACAGCAGTCGTGATATAAGGCCACATCTCAAGCGAGAGAAGAAGGAAAAAAGCGACGCCATGGCACTTAGAATTAACTAATAGTTCTCAAGGGAGGGCGCTTTTGATTTGAACCTTAGCAACTTCTACAAATAGTTTTTAACAGCCGAGCAATAAAATAGGGTTTTATTCCTTCTCAGTTTGCAAAGTAGTAAAGGACAGATTCAGCCATTAGAAGCATGAATCACCATCAGATTTGATTAAATCCCTATGGTGTTTCAATCAGGTCCTGGCTTTAGGGTCCTGTGAGAGAATAAAGCGGGAAAAAGAAAAAACTACTCAAAGCATTCAATGAGAACAGGAATAAAAGAAGAAAAAAAGTCAACCCTAGGGTTTTACAGGGATCTCGAGTGGATCCAAGCAGGAACTTTTCAATGACTTTTTTTTAATTGGAAATCCTAATTCATTTTAAGGAAAACTTTTTTTAGGAATATGTAACTGCTGGTTAAACTTCTGAGCAATGAAGTTTCTTAGACCCAAAACATCATTTCTGGTGAGAACAACATTGCCCAGTTCACAGATAGCAAACAAACAGCAGCTTAAAATGCTAGAAAATCATCTTTACCTTAACTGGGCCAAGCAGCAAGTCTAAAAGGTCTCAAGGCCTGGCTGTTTTTGGGGGACCCTCTCCTAGTCCTTCACATACCTGTGCCAGAGTCAGTTCCTCAGCAGAGAGGCAGAGATCATGTTTGCACAGGCTGAGAACTTAAGTGCATGTCCTGCCTCTATCTCACTGATACCTGTCTGCTCACAACTCATCTTATGTTGCCACTGCTGAAATGCAAAAGCAATAAAAAAATATGGCCATCATATCTACATGAACCAAACCTCTGTACCAATCAAGTGACTACGAGGCAAACTGCAAGTACCCAATGAAAGCAGCCGCAGTGGCCACTCCAGGCAAAGCAACCACACAGTACAGGCTCTGAGACATGGTGTAATACAGGCAATCTAAACATCTTTCAGCAAAGGTGAACTAAAATCTGTGACATAACGTGCTTTGTTATTTTTTTCAGCATGTTTTTCTCAATTCAAGCCAATTGAAGATGCTGAACAACCTCAGAAATTACTATGCATTTTACAGGGAATTTTATAGATTGTAACTCCCAGGTATCAGCAGACATGGTCAGAGTACTGATAAAGGTCCAACACAACTCAAGAATGTAGACTGTTCTATGTATTCAATTCTTTAAGTCAGCGTTAAAATAAATCCTTTCCATTTGGTTCCAGAATTTCAGAGTAACTTGCATGTAAATATCAATTTTAACTCTATATTTTACTTTACTCACAATTCATTTTGACACAAAAATCCCAAGGAGTGTACCAACTCAGAACAAGAATTCACACTCTAGGAACAATACAAAATACTAAGAAAAGGTATTAGCTTCACATCTACCCCTCAGCTATGGGAAAACAACACACCCGACCTCCTTTTTCTTTGCTACTAGTCCTCTGAAAAGCATACGAATGAATCTGCAATATAATACTTAACATTTCTCAGGCTGAAAGAGATGTAGATTTGTTTTCTTTAATGCTCTGACAGCACAGATTATGGAACAAGCAAATCTCAGTCAGGGCAAGGGGAATAGACTCATGATTTTCTTTTTGGCAAGGGAGTACATGCAATCTCTTTTTATTGTGTCTGAATTAATACCACCAAAAGAGTCTGTCTGTTCTTCGCGTAGCTGCTTCAAACAAATGACCAAAGTCCCTTGACTTTTACCCAACTCATGTGAAACCCCAGCAGCCGTGTTATGGATTTTGACTCGTTTTTCCCATTATGTTTTGTCAGTGATTTGGTGGGCAGATCATTGCAGACACAGTAAAGACTACAGCCCTCCTCCTGTTGATTGCGAGCTCTATTATACATGCCTGAAGGGATTAAAAGAACTAGGTGGACAGTACATTAAGCTATAATGATAGTCTACATCTGTTATGGTCTCTAGGCACACGGTAAATATTCTACACCCATGCAGTGATCACAAGCCTGCAAAACAGGTTTCTAAACTCTCCTGAACATAATATCCAGGGTTAACTGCCTATGGAACTTCTTTTCTTCACCTTTTCTTGTCAGAGGGCCTCCTGCTGAGAAACCAAAGGGTGGAGAGATTTCCTTGGGTTTGACAGCTTTGCTGCCCCAATCACTTAGACTGTGACTGTCTGTTTGTGCAGGTACGCATCCATTCAACCATGGGCAGAAAGCAGGAGGAGATGTGAAGCTGCAGGCCACTCTGACTGTCACTGTAAAGCTTATACTGAAGTGACCGTCTGGGGAAGACATTAAGACCAAATGTCTGATGACTCTGCAATCCATGGGATAGAGTAAAAAGTTCAGGCAGAGAAGACAAAAAAGGAGTAACCTATGCTGGCCTATTCATTCATGCTTCAATATGGTGGTTTAACTTCTATCAGTGCTGTAAGCAAATTATTTTCTAAACACCTGAGATGAATTGTCCATGCCCTGAGGAGCCCATACCTATGGCAAGGACCATAGAGGTTTTTCTCTCAGAAACCAAAGAATTTTCACATGAAATCATGTCAGAAAACACACATTGAGGCATTAATGATTAGTAATATGACTGCAACTGATAATCCTTTTTGTGATATCCTCACTCTTTTCCCAAAATCAAGAGGTTTCTGGACAGTTCCCTATTGCTGCCATCACCAAGGGGCATCAAACAGAACCATTTGAGATTTTGTAACTAAAGAACGGAGGAGTTTAGATACAAATCTCTGAAGTTATGGTAGATGTTCTTCCTACCCTATTCCCAGATAAATCACCCCAGAAAGAGGTGCTGTTCTTCAGCTTTATTGACTTTATAGACTAATTCTTTGAGTGCCTGCACAGCAGCTCTACCAATGCAACAGACAGGATGATGCTGTGACATTAATGTTGGTCAGGGGAATTGTGAAGATCATTTAAACTGACACTTCTGGAGGAAGACATATAGAACCAAGACCTCCATGTGCGAGATTTAATTCAAAGCATGTGCCTGTCCAGTTAACAGGCATATGAACATTTTATAGTGAATTACGGACAAAACCTAAGATTTTTAGTCCTTGACACTTTATTTGAAATTAACACTTCTTACATTTTTCAAGTAAGATTCTGAAACTCTATCAACCTCTTGCTCACTGCTTCACTTGTACTTGATAGTTCAGCTCAATTAAACATTTTTTAATTGTGTTACTATTTAATGGCTCCCAGGACAGCCTGTCTGAGTGTGCTGTATTTCCCTCTTGGTTTAAGGTCTGTTCCAAAGCCCACCAAAGCCTCTGGTTGTCTTTGGATCAAGCTGTTAGTGTATAATACTTTTATAACAACCATTTCCCTTATAGGAAAGTCCTGAGGAATTTAATACTGATGAAACAAATAAAGAACTACCAAAAAAAAAAAAAAAATCCTTCTAGAGAAGTTTCTCAAAGAGCCTCTTGTAACTTCCAGAAAAGGTGATTAATTCATTGAAAAAAAAAATCCTGTTTGTATCATTCTTTACATTTGTATAAAGGAAATGGTTCTCATGGCTGACAGAAACAGCTTGTGGAGACTGGTTTTGATAAATCCTTTCTGGCTTCACTCTCTGACCCCACTTCATCCCCACGCCAGCTCCTCTAGGGATGGCAGCTTCTGCCTTTGTGGCAGCACATCACTGAGCTCGCAGGTACTGCAGTGGCAAGTACGCCTTCATGGGTCCATCACACCCTTGGTCCACCATCTCCTGTTCCCATACAGCAGATTCCAACTGTGTACCCTCTAAACTTGTGCAGGAGGCAACAGATGAAGGCATCTGCTTCAGAGGTTTTATACTAGGACAAAGTCAGCCCATTAAAGGAATTCTCCATATGCATACAGCAGCCTTCACCCAATGCAAAGCATGACCACATAGCAGATCTACACAGCATAAGTTTATGTTTCCTGATCCTGCCTAATTCTTTCTGTTTTTTGCAGGCAGAAGGTTTGAGCTTACACATGTATTCCTCCTTCATTACGTTTCCTGGGAAAAGTAACTGCTTCAATTACCTTGTACAACATGGGTCTGAATAAATCCCTGCTTGGAAACATGTGCTTGGTTTTCAGAGGGTGCTGTTAGAAGTGTTAGCAGCATTCCAAGTGCTGCAGTAGACTTCCACAACACAAACACCATTTTATATCCTTTACAACTGTGCACATCTAACAGCAAACAATAAATCTATCTTACTAATTACACATTCAGCTTGTTATAACAATCGTAAAACAAGTACAGCTGGTAAAGCCATGAAATGATGTCAAATCATATTTCTGCTTTCTAGAGAGACGCTGGGTTATTTTCCAGTCTCCCGATGAAGCTGACTGTTCAAAGCCATGTGTGGAAACAGCTGCCAACTAGGTCATCCACCTTTAATTAGGTAATGATATTATCTTTTTTTTCTACCCATTTAAAAGTGTTTGACATTCTGTAATTCACAGTGACTTAAGTGTTTATCATAAAAAGCTGCCTTAAGAAGAAATTGAAGCACCTGGTACTAAATCCAAGAGCCAGCATTTTCTCCTCAGCAGCCAAGTTCAGTCTGTTCAGCCACTATTACCTCAAAAAAAAAAAAAAAAAAAGGAATTGCCTGCATTTCAAAGGGGGTGTCTAAAGTATGGATAGCTAAAGATAGGGCTCCTAAATCCCTTTAAAATTGTGAGCTTCAGTAAGGAAGCAGAGCCAGTATTCTTCATGGCAGACTAGACTGACAAACACATAATCTCTCTTACAAAGTTGTCTGAAATTCATATGAAAACACCGATCTAACAAAAAACGTGTTACCTCATTCAGATGAGAGTTAATGCTGTCTGGCTGCTAGATAGGCTCTTTCTTGCAGAAGACAGACATTGAAAGAACATCCTGACGTCCCACCTAGCAGCAGCTGAACAATACAAGCCTTTGAAAAACAAGGGGCTACTTGCAACATGAAAGGGAGGTAAATTAAATTTTCACATGTTAGAAGGAAATACCACAGGACATATTTATACAAATATGTCTGAATAAAATCAGCAGCATCTGTTTGCAAAGCTGTCTCATTAGCTGCCCCCACAGTTCCCGACACAATTTGGCTGGACAAGCAGTAATGCTAAAAGAATTAAATTTTACCTTCCCATATCTGGATGCAAAGGTTCCCGTGAGTAAGGAGTGAAAAATAATTATCGTCTCATCCAAATCCCACACAAACACACGCTGTGATGACAGATGGGGTGGAAAAAAGAAATATAGTTACATATTAAGCAACTGCAAGAATTCGTTCAGTCAGGAAATATGTCCTGTTGGACTAGAGCTTTTTAAGATCACAAACTTATTTGGAGCACCGACTGTAGATGCTTTGTGAACGCAGGCAAAATGAAACATGGGGAATTTTGGAACTCTGTGCTGGTCATCCTGAGCGTCTGCTCTCCTAACAACTATTGTAATCCCCTGTTGCGTATCAAGTCAGGGGAACAAACCAGCAGACTTCTAAAAAGCCCAAAGAAAAAAAAAACAAAGAACATCTGAAGAATAGCTTGAGATGCTGATAATATAGACGCTGAGGAATTATTTTGACTACTGATGTCTGTAGGCTCCAGTTGTATTACTCATTTTATTCTGGTTCTCACTACTCGCTAGTCTGATGGTGGGATTTGCTAATAGATGCAACTGATTATTTTTGTTGGCTTTACTAAGGGAATGTAAATTAAAGTTATTACCTCAATCTCACTGTCAGCAGTAGGGGAAGGATCGTTGCTTCTTTTTGACCGGGCTCGTACCTTGCCATCCGACCCTCTGTGATGTCTGTCTGTTTCTATATCTTTTGCTGGTGTTGTTGAATATTCCCCTATTATAAGAAAAAAAATATATCCATTGTAAACTTAAATTCTGCACTGTATCATTATAATTAGAGAATGAAAACTCTTAATGGAGATCACCAGAAGCATTTTGAAAACACCATCAGAAAATCTTATTCATTTCATGTCAATAGCTGACATTTTTAGAGAAATAACTACTAACTCCTCAGATTTGCTAAAACAATTTCAAGTCACCAAGACTGTATGAATAAAATTTTAAAATGGATGTGTCACTTCAAAAGCCTTATCACATTTTTCACTGAAAAAAATAGCTTTTTGAATTTCCCACCCCCCCAAATTAGAAAGCAATGGAAAAGGACACCAAAACCAACTCAACATCTAAAAAAAGAAATATTGGTTCTAATTTTAAATTTGATGAATGTTTATGATTAAAAATATACTTTCAACATGAACTTTTATTTAAAAATACAGAACTAGCCTCCTTAGACATATTCCATTTCACAGAGGATATCATTTGAGAAAAGACAGTCAAAGGTGAACTTCCCCTGTATAAAGTATCTGTTTTGATTGGCTTGAGTTTCACAAACCTGCCCGGATTTCACTTACCTTACATTACAAATCCTTTTCCAACATATTTTTCTTTTCACCTTGCTAAGTTGTGGCCTCTCCAGCTTCCTGGAATAATCATATTCTTCTTCAGAGAAGCTTGGATTGTGCCTAACAAGCCTTTCTGAAATCTCCCTTTCTCAAAAAGGCTGAGATAAGATCTAAGGAACAGAAAATCCTTCAACTGCTTTTAGAGCAATCTGCGATCACTTCTTTTTAAAAAACAATATTAGCTTATTTTTCTTTTAGAGCAACCACAGATGTTCAGATTTGTTTCATAAGTCAGCAGACCTACAATGGGCGTAGACTTTGATCATCCACAAATTATGTGGTGTTTTACATAAATGTTATTGCACGCCAATGAAAACTTTAGTAGGGAAGTGATATGCAAAGACTGTACTTGAACAGCACATTGAGGATCATAATCTGTCAGTGATTCCATAAACCATTTAAGCTTTGAGAGTTGAAAAATTAAGCACTCAAAGAGAAGCCACAAATTTTGAAACCTTTATGTGTGGAATTCATCTCGAACTTCCAACTCAGACAAACAATTTGTGCTGGTTTTTTAAAGAGGGATTTTCTCTTGATGTACTTATTTATGAAAGCGTTTATTACATGTTGTTGTAGGAGGGGAATATGAACCACAACACAGACATGGGCTAAAAAATTATCAGACAATCAGGAAACTGACTGTCTGATCAGTTACAGGCTTTTTCAGAGCAGGCTATTTGCTTTGAACTCTGTGCTTCCCTCATTAGCCCTCAGACCTGATCTGAGTTCTGTATGCAATTGTTTAATCTTTCTGTACTACCTTTAGAAGAGATCAAACCTCACAAACTCATGAAAATGACACAAGATGGTTTTACAGAGCATGGATGTTCTAATCTTTCCAAAACCCTGTGTTGCACTATGTAGGCAGAACTCTTAAATGCTAGGAAATCTGATTTATCCATGTAAAAATATGCATTTTAGTACATTCTAATGACAAGGTTACAGCGTTTATGTCTACAGGTGGCTGAGACGGACATACTGAAAACAGAAGAGATGCACCTACCAGACAGTGATTCTGTGCTCTGACTGGTCATATTGTGGGAAGACTCCTGGAGAGAGTAAGTGGAGGCTGGGATGGCTGAGGGGCTGATGCTGTTTGCAGACACATACGGAGAGTTGTAGGAAGAGCTGTAATACTGTGAGTACTGGCTTTGAGGAAAGCTTGGATATGATGAATATTCCTTTGAGGAAAAAAGAAACATCTGACTTCAGTGTATCTGGATTTATCTTAGAAATGAGTAAGACACCACAAAGGCAGTGTTATCTATGCATGCAGCAGGAATATTTCCGTAAAGAACCACATCTTATTGCATTTCTGCTTCTCCCAAATATACCGTTGACTTACTATGATCAACTAATCAACAACTAATCTGCTTTTTTTCTGTAAGATTTTAGTTATCAGTGCTGACACATTTTGTATAAGAGTTCAACAATTTTATGCAAGAGTAAAGTAGGGCAGCTTTTTGAAAAGGGCCATGATGGAACACATTCTCTGTAAGTAACAGAACACCTAAGAAATCAGAACAGAATGAATAACTGGGTAAGGGAAGGAGAAAAACTGTCTGCATTTTCCTATGATGAGCAACATTTCTTGATCAGACATTAGAACAGGTTACAAAAATGAAGAAAAAAAGTAGCAACTGTTTTGCAGCAATGTTCACAGTTGAGATTGTCCAACTATCTCAGCAATAATGAAATGCCTGAATGCTCCTTCCTAGCTACAGAAAAATAACTAAAAATACATGGTGGAAGTGACCTTGCAGAGCTGAGGTATCACAGATCCCTTTGGCTTTATTTGAAGCCTCTCAAACAAACTTTATTCCATCCTCATATAGGTTATTTTGGTTTTTTTGCGAGAAAAATAGATTAGAAAACTTCCCACTGGACAATTAAAACATAAAAGGTTTTACTTGTTTCGTTTTAACTGCAACTCCTGCTCTTGTCCATCTATTTGCTTTTTCAGATACAGACTCTGTTCTTGCTCTAGGGATTGTCTTTCAGCAAAAGGTTTTTATTTCCTCAGAAATGCTAATTAGTCTCTGATACTAAATAAAACTAAATAATAAATAGTCTTTAGAAAGACTAAAAGCACTTTCCTCCTTAACAGCTTACATCTTTGTCTGTGATAGCTATTTCATTAACTTTCAGCCACCAGGGAGCTCTCAAGAATAAAGACTCAAGTTGTCATAAGAGCAATTAAACTCAAAAAGAAATGAGAGAATTTCGTTGTTTTCTCTTAAGGAATATAACAAAACAATGAAAACAGCCCAATTATTTTTCTCCTTTTTAGGTAACCTCCATACTTCAATCACATGCACTTCTATCAGCAGATGCTGGTTTTAGCCAAAACTAAAGTAATAAAGAACTTGCCCACTGTTGTCGTTAAAAATACAAGTCAACCATCACCTTCCAAAAAAGGAATTGAAATTACTGGCAACCAAAACACATTTTCTGAGACAGTGTACTCACTTGTTTGGTCCAATCAAAACCAGCCATTTGCTATTGAAAAACATCTGTCTTGTGTATATATGCATGCTGTTTATTTATACACACACATTTATCAAGGTATCTGAAGCATGAAGCCCATAGACAGGTGTATTCTCAAAGAAGGAAGCACACAGACAGCTCAGATGGCTCAATATTCATCAGGGCCTGCCAACTCTTTCAAATTGTTCATATTTATTACACAGTGCCAAGACAGCAGACAACAGGATCCTGGAAGCAGAGCTCTCTATAGAGGATGGAAAACATATCTGAAAGTTGTAAGATGGCAGAGGAATGATGAAACTTTTGGCATTGCTACAGCAGCAAGGCAGAGATTGCCAGGGCATCCTCCTCATGCAAGGGCTGAACTCTGTGTATAGATACACATCTTAAAATTAATTAAGATATCTAGAAGTCCTGGACAGGCCAGAGGAGTAGAGCAGAATGGTGTTCAGCAGAATGCAGGGCAATGCCTTCCTTAAATATATGTGAACACCAGAATAATCTTTGTGATCTACCAATATTCCAGGTGTTTAAAATAAGTGCCAAGGTTGCCAATATTAAATGCTGAACCGTACCTGGTGCACAGCACTGAATCCTGCAGAATTTGTCAGGCCATTAGCTCCCTGGTAAATCCCTGTTGTGCCTAAGGGAAAGAAAATCATGGTCATAAAACACACCAGCAATCAAAATAACAGGATATATTAATACAAATAATTTCCAACAGGAAGTAAAGTACTGGCTCAGTAGAAGAAAGTATATCACAGATCTTGACAATTGCAGGCTGTAAAGACTTTGGGCTATTACTGAACTCTGCTAACTGAAAGGCGTTCAAAGACAACCATTACATACACTAAACCAAACACAAATCTAGGAAACAAAGCTGGAAAACAAGGATTCAACTCAAATTTAAAATTTATTTACTTCTTTTTCCAATAAGTAATGGAAGAGTATTTTTTACCATCTTCTGCAGGAAACTCCTTCAGAGTCTATATAGAACCATGCACACACTCTTTGATTCCAAGTATGTCCTGGAATCTGTCCTTATGTCCTAGTGTTGACAGCCCAAATGCAAGAACAATATTGCTGGCACAGGAGGGAGAAAAAAATCATTGCTTCATACTGGAACATCAGGAAGAGAAAGGATGGGCATATGAGTTTTACATAGTTCTGTTCCAAATGAAGCAGCTTATGTCCAGCCTGGCCTCCTGAGCTGGATGACAGACTGACACAAAAATTTTACGGGTTCAGAAGTAAAGGTTCAGAGAAGACCTACAGGTACAGTCCTCCTTTACTTCCCATCAGGAAAGTAGTAGGAGAGCTGCAAGTTTCCCATCCCTTCCATACTGCACCCCTGGCAAGTTCTAGCCTTAATTTAACTTCAGTCTCTGCTGCTTTCTGTTTCAAAATTTTCCATTTCACATGGGTAGGGAACTTCCTCTGGAGTTTGTGTGGTTTGATGAGAATTTATACCCAAGTATTCTTCCAGTGTTTTTCAATAGTGCTTGCTCCAAAGGCTGGCTGTTCATACACAGGAGGCAAACCCTGGACTATGTCATATTCTCCAAATAGCTCCAAAGAGCACTCACCCCCACTACTTTTGCAGTGAAAGAGGTATGATTTTGGTGCTGCATGGCCACAGTGGGCTCTTATCTGGGCTTCATTTTGTCACCTCGATGTACCTTCAGACCAAGATCTAATCAGGCACTCAGCTTTTTTTTTCTTATCTGGTTTCTTACCATATGAATGACTTTGAGCAGTGCTGGTTTAACTGTATGACACTCTGCATGTCTTCATGTGGCAACCTTTCTCCCAAAATCCACTTGCTTGTTTTTATTTTAAGACGCCAGCGTAGCCAGGGAATGGACAGCTGAACAAACTCCATTCTGCCAAGTGCAGCTACAAAGCACATGCACTGAGAAATAAATCTCAAGCCAAAAAGAAACAAGAGGGAGGACTCTGCCCTCCAGAACTAACTGGCTGCTACATGTGGTCCTTAAAAAGGAAAGAGCAGAGAGGGGAAAAAAGAGGGTGCTGGTGTCTGCCAGGCACTTGGGGGTCTGGGTCTCCCAAGTCCCCTGCACATGCTGGGCAGGTGGGTTAAGATGATGTATCATCCTTCAGAGGCAGCTCTGGGTGGATCAGTATCCAACCCCCCCTCCCCAGAACCCACATGGGGAGACTGCCCAAAGCAGCATCCCAAAGACAGCCACGCTTTCAGCTATTGGCACTTCCCCACCTCCCACCCACGCTAGGCTTTGATTTCTGCAGTTTTTTAAGACGTCACGAGCATGTGGCAGGATGAACATATTCCTGTGGTAACTGAGCACTTCTCACCACTGTGAAGGGGAGTAATAGAGCCCCCATGCTTACAGGCAAAAACAACTTTCACAGAACACAGAACAGCTCTTGTACACCAGATCTCAAAAGAATAGAGGGGGGAATTTTTGATCTAACTGTCATTTAGAAACAATTCATCATCCTTTATTAAAGCTGTCAAGAGGGGGATGAGTTACCTCAAGGGACTCACACTTTATGTGTAAATTGTGATGAGAATAAGTTTATTGCTGCGCTACCTGCTGTGCTACCATAGCCTCCTGTTTTCCAAACAGAGAGAAATACAAAAAGGAGAGATCTGCACAACTGAAGTGAACTTAGTGTGAATTGTGTACCAGCTGTGCAGAGCAAGCATGTCCACACACACAGGGCAGGAATGTGAGCAGGGAGGAGGGTAGAAACAGAAGGGTTGAGGTGACAGGGAAAAACGCATGCTCCATAGTTTCCACAGTCCACTGTGACTAGACCTTAAGTAGTGGATTTTACACTGGTTTTAGAGAACATATTTTTACCATTTTAGCTGGGCAACTCCAGGTCCAATTTCAGGTGTCCCTACAGGCTGCTGCAGCCTGGCTCCCTCTGCCCAGGGGATTTTCAAGAGGAAGGACTGTGGTGCAAAGACAGAAACTAAACTTTCCCATTTTTTACCTGTATAGTTAAATACTTTGTGCTTAAGATTGGTATTTCCAATGACTTGAAGTTCAACAAGCCAGGGAACAGATTTTGGCAACTCAGCCTTTTCACTTATTCTGGCCCCTGTCACTGTGCCCTGACCAAGTAGCAGTACCATTTTAGCAGCTTGTCTAAACTGAGATCAAACACAACTGCTCTTCACCAGCAGAGAAGGAGGCCAGTTTGTTACAGTTTCTTTGAGCAGGGAGCAGCCTAGAATTCAGCAGCTCAGAACACATATCAGAACCTGCCCCAAATGCTTTTCCTCCCTAAGTTGTTGATAACAAATAAACATTTACTGTGAGGGTGGTGAGGTGCTGGTACAGGCTGCCCAGAGAAGCTGTGGCCACCCCATCCCTGGCAGTGTTCAAGGCCAGGCTGGACGGGGCTTGAAGCAACCTGGTCTACTGGAAGGTGTCCCTGCCCATGGCAGGGAACTAGATGATCTTGAACGTCCCTTCCAACCCAAGCCACTCCATGATTCTATGATTTCCACAATAAAAGTAATTCTGCATAGTGCAATTTCAGTTTTGCATCAGTAAATTTTACACTTAAACACTATAAAATTATCAACAGACCTTCCATTCTGGCATTATCAATTTAGCCCTATCCCCATGTAACCACTTTTTCAAGGGCTTTCCCTGGTCATAGCACTTCTTGTAATATTCAGAGAGAGACTGAAATGCCGTTAGAAAGCTGTGCTTATGTAGAATGAGGCATTCCTAGGAAATCTCTTGGTAAGGAATGTACGTGAATGCCTGGCCCCCTCCCATTTCTGAGTGGATACTGCCCATTTCTATAGGACTTTTGCTTTCATATATATTGGCTTTTTCCCCTGACCTCTGAGGACAGCACACCATCTCAAACTACAGCTGATTTTACATTTGCAATACTGTAGAACTGCAAGCAAGCAATTTGTTTCTATCTATCTTGGTAGCTCAACATCAAGTAATTGCATTCAAACTTCTACTTGCAAATCAGAAACAAGCCGAGGATCTCTCCCTTTGGATCTTCTCCATCTGGAATATGGTTCACATCTGTGTTCAATCAAACCAGTTGCTAAATGTCACAATGCCTTCATTCACAGGTAGCTTAAAGAACATTTAGCTGGTAATAAAACAATCTGGGCTCTAGAGTAGAATAGCTCTTCAGATGTATGGTACTGTAAATGTTCCTGTAAAGTATGTATATCACAAACACACTTGCATGAAAAGACACCGCATAAAAGGCGTGCATATGCTGCACATATTCAGTGCCATGACTTTTCCTTGATAAGTAGATGTGGCCCTTCTCTGTATGGATGTCCAAGGGCAACACATATAGAGAAACTCTTTGTGAGCTGATTGATGGTATATTCCTGTTCTCACAGATGGATTTCATTTGCTGTTTTCCCCCCATTCCCTTTTTAATTCAAGTATTTTAAAAATCTATGCCACAGTCAATGATAATTTCAATGCTGTGTGATCTGGACTGTGCTCCTGCAAAAACTTTCATGCCAGCTTTTCTTTCTTCTCAGTTTCTCCCTCTCTTTCAGTCACTGCAATAACAGGCTACATTTCTTCCCCTTCTTCCCAGCTAAGAGCACATAAAAAAAATAAGGAAATATTTATGGTTATTTTCAGTATCTTCAGAACTAGCTCTGGCATTGCTGAAAAGTTTTCTTTCAGCTTGTGAATACACAATATGACAAAAGAATATTGGTGTCTTAGGGAGTTATGATTACAGTGATGGGATGGGCCTGTGGTATAGTTCAGATCAATACCAGAGCGAGCTTTGAAAATCAGGTTTGTGTCCTTGAATCTCATGGGTCGAGGGGCCCCACATCAGGGAGGAGTTCTCCAAGTCTCCTGTACTGTTGAAATGAGAGTAAGCTGCTATATTTAGAAGAACAGATGGTTTGAACATCCAATAATCACCAAAATACTCAACAATCAAAGGAATCTAGCCAGGTTTCACACAGGTGAACAGCAAGGCGTTTATCACAGAGTCCATAAACACTCCAAAGATGGAACACTGGACTGAGATGAGGGTGTTCAGAGGGTGGCTACCATGGGCACTTCTGAATACGCTTGATGTAGAACAATGAAGCATAGATCCAAGCGTTTACTCTAACTTGTAGATGAATCACATTCACAGTGGTTCCAGGGAAGAGTTCTCTCAAAGGATTATTTGATCACTTAGCGCTAATAAAATAAATGCCTACAGGGTTCAGCTGAACTGCATGGTATTTTACAAGCTTGCATATAATGGCTTGTGTATTCTTATATTAGCAAGCCGTTTTCCTACAGAAAACAATGTTGACTGTGAGTGATGCACGGAAAGGCCTTAGTTTAAATCCCAGAAGAGTGTGCATTACTCTATGCTATGAAGAACATCTGGCTGAAGACTTGCATGATTGTTCAGAAAGGTTCTTTGCAGTGCTTTAGCTCTTTGACAAGCTAATGTTTCCTGCAGTAAATATTGCCTTCTCCAAGCTGCTACTTTTTTAGTGAGAGGTTAAGCACTCATCAAAATTACCTCCCACCAGCTATACTCCAGTGCCTTGTAAGGTTCCAAATCCTACAACATCTGCCTGCATTTACTGAGCAAGAAAACTCATAAAATGTTGCACGGCTGTCAGCTGTGCAGGTATTTCAGGACTATCTGACCTGTGAAAGGAGAAGAAAAACTCAACCCATATGTATTTTGCAGCATATTGCTCAACTGTTTGCCATTAGGCATAATGAACCCTTCCCCAAAAACAGTCTTGTATTTCTGCCTGGAAGGGCTCAGACACTATAGGGAAAAGCACACTGTATTAACCTAGGTGAAAAGTATGTTTCTACAGTGTTACAGCACTTGACATCAGCAGTGTCTATTAAAAGACATTGCTCCCAGAAACATAAACATCTTCTACAGATAATACTCTCAGATAGGCAGCCCACTAAACCAGTCATTATGTCCACTGGTCTCCCATTAGTGGGACCCCATTCAGCCCTGCTGGCCTGACCAGGGGTTTGAGGGCACTGTGATATAAAACACATTTCATGGCACAGTTTTTCTGAGTCCAGGCTCTTCCCCTGCTGCCTGCTTCTGGGAGTACTCAACCCACAGAGCCTCAAAAAGCTTTAAATAAGTGATGACCGGAGCATTTTTAAGGGCCTAGCTTTTACCATCCTTTTGAGCCTGCCCACCTGAGTCGCTCAATCCATCTCAGCAATGGTGTTGAAAGTGCTGGGATGGTTTATATTTATTCTCAGGATTTGAAACATGGGAAAGCAATTAAATTTTATTATATTTTTGAGAAAGTGTTTCTTTTAACCACTACTATGAAATGATGCTGTAGCTATAGAAAGAAATTACACTGGACTGTCTTCAAAAATCAACCACAAGGAAATGTTTTGGGCCTGAATGTGAACATCCTTACAACAATGATGTAGAAAAACCAGCAAACCTAACTTTATTTGTGTGACTCCACAGACATCAAAGATTAAAGGTTCCTCCAGCTACAGTGTTATCCTGAACACAATCCTCCACTGACAGATCACGGGACACGATAAAGGAAAGCTGGATTTGCCAACTCCTGTGCTGTTTAGTGGCTACAGGGTTCCAGTTCCCAGGTCAGCATTAAAATCTAAGTAACCCTATAATATCTACTGTCTTGCAATTGGGGATAAAATATGGCCAGCGAGCACAGCTACATGTTTAGTAATTCCCTTCCCCTTGAGCAAGGTGAACCTCTAAATACTCTGATGAGCCCAGACAGAGCAGAACTTACAGATCACTTGTCAGAACATCTCTCTATTACAAAACAACATTTGCTCCCCTAGCTTTAGGACCATCCACCCTGGTGCCTACTCCTTCCACTACCATATCCTCTTCCCAAGTCCCCCCTTGTTTAATAACCAATGAATGAGTTCTGATGGGAGCCTCATAAAAGCAGTAAATGGCAGAAGTCAGAGCAAGGCTTTCTCTTCGGTTGCAGTAGCACTGATCTTTGCAGCATACAGTGCATCACTGTCAACACCTTTGCCTTTCCCCTTGACTTCCTCCTCCTGTAAGACAGCACATTCTAAAACAAAGTAAATGTAGCATGGTCAGCCCCTGGTGTTTAAAAAATCTTTGAAAGGGAGACTGGCTGTTATTCTTATGGACCTTGTATTTACACTGTAAAAAGTGAGGTCTGACCCCTCCTTTACTGCCATGCTTTTAAAAATGCAGCTAATGCAAACCAGCTGTAAAGCAGAAGCTTTAGAAAGAAACTACCCGTTTTCTACTGAGGTTTTAATTTTGTGAATCTAAGGCATCTGAGTGACAGCTTGCTGAGGACACGCTCTCACTCTCCTTTACCTTCTGGGACTTCAAATGGATTCACTATCTGCATGCCGAAGTGTGATCCACACTTCTCAAGTGTAGACTGAAATATCCCCTTCTCACACGTTTCACCACTAGGTACTTAAAGAATTAAGCTTAAAATCAAACATGCCACTTCCTTTGCAAAATTCATGCATGCAGAGCTAAACATTCATGTCACATAGATAATTATGGCCTCATATTAACACACAAACTGGCACACAATTTCTATTAAAATTCAGGCATCACTTGGAAAAATAATTGTCCAGATTATCTAGATATTAACAAGAACCAAAATGTTTCAGCATAAGAAAACATTTCAATTGTTTAAATATTCAGATTTTACATGGTCTTAGGCCAGGAGAACAATTCATAAGCAATTAATTCCACAAACATAAGCAACATAGATAATCAGCCCACTTCAAATCAGTGTTGCACAAAATGTTTCTTTCTCTTCATTCATTATTTGACAGCTAATCAGAATGGACTCTACAAAGAAAACAAATGCTCAGCAGTAGCAAAGGATTTCAGTGCGTAGGTCTTTGGCCCCAAATTTCTGTCTGTACTGAACTCAATAGTGCTTTGCAATTCCTTGGCAAAGGAAAGTTATTCCAGTTACATAACTAAATTTTCCTTTGTAATGTAAAAAGTATTTTGTGGGTAGATAGATTTGGATATTAAAAAAAAAAAAAAGAAATAAAAGTGGTCAAATCTTTCCCTGCCCAACGACAGTATCCACAGCGGTGTATGGCCACAACTTTAACTGTTGTGCAACTTCACAGTTTCATACCAGCTGTCATTTTAGCAATAATAACTGAAGAGCAAGGCATTGTCTAGGAATTAATGACAAGCTGAGAAGAGATGCCTGATGTGCAATAAAGGGGTAACACATGCTCATGCAACCACAGGAAATGCTCTATAAACTGGCCACTCTATTGCTCTCTCTGCATAGCTCATGGTTTTCTATGTTAGCTAACATGTTCGCAGTTTTCTCTTCATATTTTACACAGCTCACTAAATGTTAAGCTTCTTATATTCCAAAGAATTCTACCCGACCCTCAGCAGCAACAGTATCCTTAACTACCAGATTTCAGTCTATTTGAACATTGCTCTTACAATATACTATTATATCCACTGTTACATGGCAATTAAAATCATTAATTCAATCTACCACTGTGATATAGGGTTTTTTTTTATGAGCTACAGAACTCACCAGTCTCATCTTTTGTATTTATACCTGTGTGTGACATATTGCACTAGATATTTGGCTTGTAAACTCTTCTACATTTTATTTATTCTCATGCAAGGGAAGCAGGAAAATAGATTTCCCCTTCTGGCTGACTGTAAAATATTGTTTTTTTTCTTTACCACTTAATGACCAAAAGAATGTTCTAGCCTCATTCTTGCTTTTTAGTGGATTCTATTCTTGCTCAGGAACCAGGGAATAGTTGATAACTGGAGTTAAAGATGAAAAAACCTAAATGCTACCACATCACACCTGCCTCATCTGTGCTTGTATTGAAAATGAACTGACTTAAGAGAGAGCAGAATTTGTCTTCTGAAGTACCATGTTACCGACAACAGCCATCACAGAGGGGAGGCTACAGCCTGACACATGTATCCCAGCCACAGTTAGCATTGGTGTCAAAGAAACAAGAGGAAACAAACTACGCTGGCACTTACTGAAGGAGAACATTTGTCCTAGAGCCCTACGAGACTAAGTATTTGTCACCCAAGAGATAATTTATCCCTTGGTGAACAGTGTAACACACCTATGATGGGTGCCTATTTGCTGGTGGGACCATATAACTCAGTTATGAGAAGGAATCACACAGGCTATACAACATGCTCAGGAATCACAAACTGGCCTTTGCCCACTTGCAGATGACTTCACTATGTTGCTCTGGGAGCTGGCTCTCAATGGAAGGAAACAAGTCAAAAGTTATTCCACATATATAATTGAGCTATTATCATCTTATAATACTTGCAGAGATTAGCTTAAGAAAACCATGTTTCTCTCATAATGAGCAGCACACACTCCTGGAGATACCTTTCCTTACTGATCCCCTGCATATTACCCTCTTCAAGATCTCTTTGAGCCATGATGCAATAAACACTTTGTCCTTGAAGTGAGGGCTAAGAGCTTGACTCTTAAAATCCTCTGAAATATGATTTTATAAAAATATGTATATAAAATATTGCCCTTTTCAGCTGCTTTAGCCCATTACCCAGAGTCCCTGTTTGGATCAGCAATGAGGTGACCTAAAGGACTGATGTGAACTCGGCAAAAATCTCAATGGCCCTGGAGCTGGGTGGCACAGAGAGCTGCTTGCTTGTAGTAGGGAGACAAGAGTGATCGCCTTCCCACCCTTAAGTGCTGTGGCGTGGGAAAGCACTGAGCGCACATTCCTCGGTAGCACTCAGCACAGGAAGGCTCCTGGCTTCTCACTTAAACCTTTCACTAGCACTCAGCAAGGTAAATAAACCGTACTGTCAGGGAGCTTCAGACTGTTCCTCTCATGAGCAAGAAGAGTGGGAATATTTGTTTACAACAGG
Organism: Brotogeris chrysoptera; assembly: GCA_030323915.1. Taxonomy (NCBI): domain Eukaryota; kingdom Metazoa; phylum Chordata; class Aves; order Psittaciformes; family Psittacidae; genus Brotogeris; species Brotogeris chrysoptera. Next base: position 20,662 of record JARCZZ010017005.1, read on the forward strand.
AAGACACATTTACTCCTGCTCCCTTTGCCTTGGAGTAAGCACCTGCCACTTGCAGAAACTTTTTCTCTGTTTTCTTTTGCATTAAAGGCTTAGTGACTGGTTGAAATGAGCTTCCTGGCATAAAAATCTGAAAAGAAGTTAGATTTCTCCTAATACCATAGCACTGCCCTAGGGAACATTATCTGAAAGCACTTGGGCACATTCATGTTTACACACATATGTATGCAGTTCCTCCCAGCCTGTTTTGGTACAACACATGATTGTGTCACTACTGTTTGCAAGTATAATATTTTCAAGCATATAAGCCTCTTGACTGGACAAAGGGGCCCACCTTAAAAACTGCAGTCCCAACTAAGTCAAGAATATTCCTTCTTAAACAGCTCATATTCTTCTAAGCTAACACAAAGCACATGTTCTGGGGAAACAAAAAACAACAGAAACCCAGACGGGATACACCACTCTTTCAAGGCAGCAAAAGAAAATGCCAGTACTTTGTCAATAGTGGTGTTACAGCCAGTCTCAAGACAAGTTTGAGGAGCAAAACAGAAGCCAAAACCTGAACTCCTGGTAGGAGTAGGACAGGTGAAGCTTCTGAGAGTCAAGGTGCTTAAAAAAAAAAACCCCAAACCAACCATAGGCTATATATACAGCTTGGGGATATATATAGAGCTGCTATATATAGTTTGGGGATTTTTTTTTTTTGGTGCAACATTCAACTCCAGGATCTCCAGCATGTTCCAAGAGGCATTCAAGGTGGTTTTAACTTCAGATTACGCAGAGAATTCAGACTAGAATCATAGAATCATAGAATAGTTAGGGTTGGAA
>JARCZZ010017007.1:0-15418 GCA_030323915.1 Brotogeris chrysoptera
GGGAGATCTTAGAGCAGCCCCCAGTGCCTAAAGCAGCTATAAGAAACATGGAGAGGCGCTTTGGACAAGGGCCTGTAGGAACAGGAAAAGGGGAATGTCTTTAACATGCCAGAGGGGAGATTGAGATGCTATCTTAGGCAGAAGTTCTTCCCTGTGATGGTGGTGAGGTGCTGGCACAGGGTGCCCAGAGAAGCTGTGTCTGCCCCATCCCTGGCAGTGTCCATGGCCAGGTTGGACGGGCTTCAAGCAACTGGTCTATTGGAAGATGTCCCTGCCTATGGCAGGGGGATGGAAGTGGGTGAGCTTTAGGGTGTCTTCCAGCCCAAACTTGTTTGTGATTCTATGAAGCCCAATATGAACAGAGCCACCAGAGTTCCAGCCTGTACTGGGGCAAGCTTGGTGGTGGTCACCAAAGATCCAGGATGTCTGTTAAGCTGGACAACAAGCTTCCAGCATGCACATGTCCTGGGGGTCCTCCTAAATGAATCATGTCCAGCCCAATATAACAGGAGAATAAGCAATTGCACACTTGTACTTTAGCCTTTCAATGTCAGGCATGGGAGTTTATTTCAGAGCCTTTCAGAGAAGGCCCTCTCATAACTTCTGACCAGCCAAGGGAAAAATTCCGCTGTTTTTTCTGCTAGAACAGTGAAAATTGCCTTTGCCCCTTCACATATTCCCCATTTAGTAGCTTTGCCACAGCAGTCAGAGTTCCTGGACCACGCTTCCCCACTTATATTAGAATTAGAATTAAATTAATTTGTGTATGTTATTTGACCCCTTTATCCTTCAAATTCAATTAAAAAACTTCTTGAATTTCTGATAAATAATACCCACTTCCAATTAGAAACATTATTTAATCATGTTTCCAGTGCTTTCAACCTTATTATATTCTTGTCACGACTCTGTGTATGATTTGGGCATCCTGCTTGAACACAAGAATACTGGCCACCAAAATATGCCAAAGATATCCTGTTATGGCTGGAGTTATTTGATGTTTCAGTTCTATGATATTGCAGTTCTTAACAGCCTAGTAACAAAGCACCAGGGAGAAAAAATGTAGCCACAAAACAAAGAACCTCACAGACATGTGGAAATCTTAGGAGATGGCAAGTTTTCTCCTGAAAATCTTCAGGGCTAATCGGCCTCTAGTGATCCAGTTTTCAATTTTGCAACCACACTTTATCTGTCACTTGCTATTGCAGATATACAATACTGCATTTTTTTCTAAAGATTAAATAAAACAAATATTTTGAAAGATCATAATTTTGTAATTAATAGCCATTTTAAATTTTTATTCCTAGGTGTTTTTGTAATAGAGCAGGGCTGATCTGCACACCCTTCTGAAATCCTCCACAAAATGTCATTCTGTTCTTTCACAAAGTTCTCAGGTTATAGATAGGCATTATGAAGTAGAGGTAAGGTACAGATGTGTCACCAGTGGAAGGCAGTGCAGACCTGCCCTGGGATGCTCACTGATTCAGTAGCATGCAGAAATCTCACTTGCTCCTGCAGTAAACAAGTCCCATTTCCAAACAGCATCAGAAACAGCTTTAATGTACAAGAGCACAAAACACAAGCACAAAATCCACTGAGTTTGATGGATATGACCCTTCCCTCACTTATATTCGTGTTATTCTAACTACAGAGGAATAAAACCTGAGATGAAAACCAGACTCCACCATGTAAACTCTGGGCTTGAGCTGACGCAAGAGAAGGAAGCCCAGGACATGGAGCAGTGCCAGGGTCTGCCAGGAGTCTCGGCAGCTGCAAGATTGTTATCTGCAGCTCTCCCTCCTTTTCTTCTATCTTAGGGTCTGATGAAAAGGTTATTAACATCATTAACAATCCTTCCATTGCACTTCCAATGGCATAAGACTGTTTCTCCAGTACACAAATGTCATTCATTCGTCACATGAACAACAGCATTGTGGATACAAACCCCTTTATGCTTCAACGTACCTTATTTTTTCATGTTATCCTAGTTGGTAAGTCACAGTGCTGTTAGCAGCTTGGGAAATTTGGCCTGTCGTCTGCAATCTTTGAAGTGCAAACTTCAGACTCATGGAGAAGAGAGAGCAGAAGTGATGTCTGTATTTGATGATGTCTGTATTTGCAGGTGAGCAAAGCTGCAGACTTCAAAGATTTGGTATTAGTCTGTGAAGTTTCTTAAAGATTGCCACCTGAGTTTCTCAAAAGCTGGCTGAAAATGCATCCATACGTCTAGATGAACATGTTTTTTGATCTAAGTGATAAAAACAACTGTTTTTCTACATGGAAATTCCTCTTTCATAAATGTTTATGAACTGTGGGAAATTATGTTTCTGCCAAAATTTAAAATAAAGTGATTCAATGGGTTTGCTTTACATTTATCATTCATTATGCTCACTAACATTGCAGAAATTCCAGTGGAGTTTTCAGGGAAGGTTCATGGTGTTGCAGTTACCAGGGAAACACACGACAAATTGTTGTTATCTAAAAAAGAAAATCCCCATTCACTTTATATTAAAGAGCAAGTGATGTGAACTATAAGGAGAAATGCCTTTACTGTTACCCTATTAAAATGCTGTATGTTTTGTTTCAAGATTTAACCAAATACTGGCCCAGCTCTATTTTTATTCATTGTGAACAGCACCTACTGCTTTACAGTCTGTAGTTTATCACGCACTGTTAAGGACAGTCCAGTATTCAGCAGGGTCAGCCCAGGAATAGCAGACACCATGTGATTGTTACTGCAGTTAAAACATTTACAGGCAAATCTCTGTTAAGCTAAGCTAGCAAAACCAGCAGTGTATTTCACACCAAAATGAAGGGGTTTTGCCAACCCCTCCATGGCTTGTGCAAGGCATCCAATCCTGGAAGACTTTACAGTCTGAGCAACCGAATAACTCTGCATAGTATAGACAATGTTTCTCAATCTATGTCTACATTAGGGGTTTTTTTGTCTTTGAACTCAATTGCGTGCATGCAGGTGTTGCAGATCACTGATCACTTTGGCCCTACAGATCAGTGGTGAAGCCATGGATGCTCCAGCCCTACCTAACCCCTTTGTTCTCCAGAGAGCAAGAACACCATATGGCATCACCTAAGCAGCCACACAGAAAAGCTACAAAACTGCAAAAAGAGGGTCAAAACCCTTTTTGATGTCTTGCAGATCAGGTGGGCAGTTTAAGAAGTAATCATCGCCTTCAATCACAATCTTTTAGAGGGAGTTGATATCCCTACTGTCTTTTGGTCAATCCCCAGCCTTTGAGATTGACCACAAGAGCTGCTCCAACCTTACTGTGCCATGAATAGGCTGCCTAAAAGCGCCTTTAGCAGAAGCTAAATTAAATCTGGCTTCTTCCTCAATAAAATGTCCTAAGGCACATTTCCTTGGCTGTCCTCTCTTTCACACCCATCAATTACAGTATCTCAGCAAGGCAGAAGGTAGCTTCCAACAAAGAACAGTAATTTCTCTAGTTGTTCCAACCAGATTCACATTTGACTTCCCATGTCTGTCACACTCAAGCCTTGCAAGAGTAAGTCCCTGAATCGTTATAGTGAATAAAAAGGATTATTCTCATTTAAGAGGTCACCTCTGAATTGATGAGACATTTAGTAGCTGAAATCCCCATTTCCACTGTGAATTAGCAAGAAAGTAGAGATATCATCCAGTATTATCCCCACCTCTGTATTAAAGAAGGCTTTAGTTTCACTGAAGCTCATAGAATTATAGAATCAACTAGGTTGGTAAAGACCTTTATGATCATCAAGTCCATCTTAGGACATCTAAGCTTTGTACCACAGGAGAGGATCTTTAGAAATATTTCTCACAAACAAAGGCAGCATTATGGGTCAGGGGAATGTAGAAATTATTTTTTCCCTCCTGATGAGACAACACAATGACTGGCTCTGAAAGTGAGGGCATGCAACTCACCATCAATGCAAAGGAGAAAGACAGAGGGTCTTATCAAAGAGAAAGTCAGGAAGATGGTGATACCACAGGGAAGGAATGACTGTCAAGACCAGAAAGACTGATGCTGTTCTAAAGGAGAAGTGATATGACAAGATTTAGACACAGACTGGATATGAGGCTCTAGACTGAACTGGAAGAGCAGTGATAACTGCAGGTGGGTAGAGGTGATGGCACAGAGAAACAGAAAGAAGGTGGGAAAGGAAAAGTGCACCCAACAACACTACTGGCAGGGATGTTCCTTGGCATGTCCACATACCCATCCAGCTCCAGGTCAGACAGGATGGTCATCTGAAAATGTCTCACATCCCGCCATCCTTTCTCTTGTAAGAAAATGCTGGTCCTGCTGATGGCCACATCTCTAAGGCCACAAAGCCCTGGGGCAAGGAGGGAAATTGGGTTCTCTCTGAAGGCAGGGCACAGGCCTGACCCGCCTTCTCTGCTCCCAGTTCACCTTGCTGGTTCCTCTGAACTCCCAATGCCCAGTGTACGGTAATGGAAATGGGTCACTACTTCAGCTATATGTCTGACATAATGCAGCTTCACAATGTGGATTTAGCCTTATATTAAATCAGTGTCACCAAGCTGTAAAACAATTAAACAGAAGTCGCATTTTAGTCAGCTGGACTAAAAAGTTGACTTATTTTCTTTTTCCTCTCCTTATTTTTACTTTTACTGGTCTATTTCTTAAACTCAGTCCTAAAACAAGCAAACGCTTTTTGTTTCCATTTGCAATGTATTTTTTAAAAAGAGAGTGAGAGAGACACAGACACAGAAAGCCAAAAAGAAACAGAGAATCCGAGCTGAGAGGTATGTGTTATTGGACAAGTGTTTAATTTATGGAACTTGGCTGGCAGAACAAGAGTTTGAATTGTACTTCAATAAGTGGAGCTCTTAGAATAAATGTGGCTTGTAAAGCTCTTTTACAGTCTGCTTTGCTGAGCAGCCAACACCTCATGGAAACCTTTGAAAAACATTCTGTTTAGAAGCAACAGGTTTTATATTTCATATTTTCTCTATTTGTTTTCCCCTCTGGTTTTATAACTGAAACCATATGCAGGAAAACAGGATTTTTGTGTCTTAAAAAATCTACCTGGTCTGACTACTTTTATTATTAAAAAAACAGATAGCATTTTGAAAATTCTTCATGTATTAGGCACTTGGTTCAAATATTAACGTGTCCTTGCTTGTTACCCCAGTCAGCTACAGCTTTCCCAGATGACCTTGGGGTAGTCACTTAGCTGTGATTTATCACAGCTCTCCCTATGTACGCAGTGCAGCTGTGTGCATCAGAGCTGTCTGTCTTTCCCATTATAGACAGCAGACGCAACAGAATTTAGGACATGATTCATCTATGTAGGATGGGAGGGGATGAATCATGCTCTAGATCCATATATTGACCAGCTTTTCACTGGATGTCAAGGCAAGCTGCTCAGATACAGACACAGTGGAGATACCATGTTTAGCGTCATAAGCCCCATCTTAGCTACTCCATAGCACTAAATGGATGAGACAGATCCCTCAGGAAGAAATACATCCCATCCTGAGGATGATGTCTGACATTCCAGGGTCAACTGCCCAGAGATCATACCTGTGATCTATGTTGACCATAGAGCATGCCAAAACCATAAACCTTTTAATGGCTACAAGGAGTCAAGATCAATCCCTCTCTACAAGCATCATTCAGGAGATACACAGTAAGGAAGTCAAACCCTTCTTCTCCACAGTTACGTATAGACATGTATGTATCTATGTATAGTCTTCATACAAGTGGTATCAGCACAACTTCTACCCAAGACACCAGGACAATGCATAAAATAAACTATGTGCATCCATTTGGTGGACTGGGAGATACTGCTGTAACAGAGAGAAAAGAAGCAGTAAGAAAAATGTTGCCTTAGAGCAAAGCAAAGTATTGCATTACATACTACACAGACTGGGAAAGGAAGACACACATACACTCCAAGACCACAATGTAAAAGCCAAGTATTTAAATAAGGATGCAAGAGTCATATTTAGCCCCATAAGTTAAACTGTCCTGATTATTAACTATTGTGTGGTAGTTGTGTTTGTACAGATATGACAGAGCTGCTCTGGAATGTTGCTTCACTTAATGCCTGTGATAGGAAACAAGTTTACTTGAGCATTTCTTTCCTTTTAGGTAGATCAATTTTATTTTTTAAAAAAAAAATTACTTTTAAGATCTCTATCTGTTTCATACCTATTTTCTGCAATTGGGCTGCATTTAACCTCAGTGACTGTTCTGAAATGCCCTTTGTTTACTTGGTTTCAATGTTACAGGTTGATTCCTGATAGAGCTTTGCTTGGTAAAGTCATTACAACTCAACCAAGCATTCTGTCATCACCCCAACGTTTTGCTCTCTAGCTGTACACTGTATTTCTTTTCTATTTCTTTGTGGATTCTTATGAGAACAATTTATGCTTTTACAAACTGTTTCTTCTTAAGGTCCTTGCAAGGCCACGTCCCTAGAAGGCTACCCTTTCTGATCACTTCCATGATTTCATACGGGAGTGAATAACTGATTGCACAGGCTTAGCTTCAGAGCTTAGCCTTATCCTAGGATAAGGACACAAACAGCAGCTCTGTAGAAGAGTTAGCTCGAGTATTATGTATTTCCCATCACCCTGTCCATGCACCATCACACAGTTCACATCCCACTTGTGGGTTATTCTTTTTCACAAGGCCTCCAGATCCCTGCAGGCTGCATGGGGTGCTAAGCTGTGAACATTTTCTCTAGCAGCACAAGCCAAAGAGAAACCCAGTGCTTACTCTGGAGGGATTAAAAACACATGGGTTTGTGCTATGAGTATCCTGCGCCTCAAGTGCATGTAACAGCCGCCTGCTTGGGAGTGAGCAGGCACAGGTAGGTCTAGAGACGAGCCCTAACCACCAAGCATTACCATGCAGAATGAGCAGGACAGTTCATTAGAACACTGATGAAACCGTGTTTGCTGACAAAAGGCCCTTTTCTTAAGGAATTCCCCATCAGCCCTAGGGGTGCTGTAAGTGATTCAGGCTCCCATTAGCCCTAATTAGATAATTGTTCAAACGATTTCTATATTATTAATGGAGCCTGTGCCACTGAGCACAAGCCTGTCAACTGGCAGATGCTTGCTGCAAAGAAATGGTGGTTTTCCAGGGTAATGCCCCAGCAGTGATCACTGTGCCCATCAGGATCTCCTTTAGCTGTTGGAGCCCCTAAGGCCTCTCTTCTGTAAAGCCCCAAGATTCACCACTGCGGCAGTGTAGCAGATTTTAGCATCTTCATGTCTCTTTTTTGCACTAGTTCTTTCCCAAAAAATTTGGTAATTCAGCCATTCTCCAGTCATGTCCCATGTTGCTTTCCCATCTGAGGAGGATGAGTGCATTCCCTTCAAGCAGAGATTTAGTTCTCCTCCAATCCATAGGGAGAACGTGAACAGGAATCATAAGAAGAGACTGTAATCTTTTTCTTGGCCTCAGAGCTTTGATGCCCTTCTTGATGTAGGTTGCAGGCCTGTTGCAGATGGCTCAGTGATTTAAAAGCACTAGTCTTGGATTCCAGATCCTGCTCCCATAAACTTCAAGGTTAAACGGTAGAATCTTTTAGGCTGAAATTTCTCTTGCCTGAAAATTGCCCTCCACAAGGCTCCCTTAGCAGCCTGTGGAAAGAGAGAAACACCCTTTATTTCACATTTCAGGTTGATATGTAAGAAAAGGGATGTAAATCACTCACTGGTGATACTAGTCTCTCTCTGTATTGACTGCAAAGTGTTCTAACATGACTACTTTGCACTTAAGTCCTAGGGGTTAAATTCTGTGAGCAAGGACAAGAATTTTAAAGATATACAGGTCCCACATTTCTATTTCAGAAGGAATTGAGCAGTGCAGCCTTTTAAAAAGAGGCTTTAGAAGCTCTCTAGTGATGTTTCTTCTTTGTAAAAGCCAATAGTAATTTTTTATGGTGAGGTTTGAAATAAAAGTGATCTTTTCAAGTACTGTGAAGACATAAACACAATCACTCTGTATTTGTTCTCCCTGCTGATAGCAGCTGCACTCTGGTGGTTAGCCACTGTGCACGGCAAAGGGGCCACTATTTTTAATTTACTGATGTGTCCCTGGGATGTGAGTATCCTAAGAGATGCTCCTGTCTCCTTCATGTGGATCCAGCACAGCTATCTGAGCCTCGCTCATAGAACCATAGAATAGTTACAGTTAGAAAGAACCTTAAGATCATACAGTTCCAGCCCCCCTGCCATGGACAGGGACACATCACACTAGATGATGCCACCCAAGTCTCTGTCCAGCCTGGCCTTGAACACTGCCAGGGGTGGGGCAGCCACAGTTTCTCTGAGCAATCTGTGCCAGCGCCTCACCACCCTCACAGGGAAGAACTTCTTCCTTATATGTAACCTGAACTTCCTCTGTTTCAGTTTGAGCCCATCACCCGTTGTCCTATCAATACAGTCCCTTGAAACCCTTGGAGAAGTCTTCTGTAAGGGAGAGAAGCAAATGAACAAAACGTAAATCATTAAGCAGCTATCTCTGATACTAGCTACCCTCACTAAATAAGCTCTGCAGGCAAAGCAACCTCTATGTCAGACAGGTGATAGGCTGGCGTGCTCTGGAGTCTCTTTGCTTGTGCTGCTGATGTGTCCCTCTGTCATGGTTTAACTTCCTGAACCTAGGACACCCTCCTAGAAAATACTGGATTTTTGGAGCACCATGTTGAGCTGTCAGTGGGAAGAAAAGGAACTTTAAGAGGGCAGATCTGAATTAAGACTTCCATCTGAAGGCACCCAGAGCTACACTGACTACCAGGAAGCCCAGGGCAACAGTACATCTTATACAGCTCACTGTTTATGGCGTAGATCCATACACAAGTACCAAGTTTTCCAGCAGAAGCTGGCCTCTTCTTTCTTCAGAGAAAATTCCCACTGCCTGACCACTGAAAATTTTCCCATCCTAGAGGACACACAGGAGGAAAAAAGGGACTTCTGCTCAGTGTACTTACACCAGCCATAAGGAACTAGCCAAAAATGACAGTCACTAAAGCTGCCTTCAACTGAAACCAGGGGCTGGACTCAGCTTCTGGCCAGAAACAGATTACAGATAGCAAAAAAAGAGGCACAATGCACACACACCCCCCCTTCTTTTTGTGTTCCTTGCTTGTTACTGCACTGAGTGCAGCAACCTGGGAACCTTCTTTCTATGCCCCATGACATACACATGAGCAAGGTTTTGGGAATGCCTACTCCTTGCACAATCACATGGGCTGCTTTAGACCATGCAATACCTTCTATAACCCTCCTCCCCCTTACGATTAAGCAAACTTGGGTTTAGCTTTTGCAGTTCTACTTAACAACATCGCTCTTCAGCTCATCCAGCCACAGGTTGATGCTGGTATGCCAAGGTCATCTCAAAGACTCTTGCTGCGGTAGGGACAAGCTGCCGGCAGAGAGAGCCCAAGCACTAGGCAGGCGCTGCGGTATGTATTTGCAGGGCTGCTTTCAGCATCGTGTGGCCTGGGGTGAAAGGAAAACACCCTTTGCTGCTCAAGGACCTTGTTATTAGGGCTTTCACAGCCACACGTATTTTTATCATCTGCCTGTCAGTATTCCTATCTCCAAAACAGCCCTCCCACCAGCCAGGCATCCCTTCCCACCCTATCCTGCTGCTGCCACAGGCTCCAGCACTGAGAACCAGACTCTTTGAGCTACCAAAAAGCAAGCTCCCACCATATTCCACCATAAGGTGGTGCCCATATTCCATGCAACACGGGACAAGCCCTTCACAACACAGTCTGCTTTTTGGGCAACACCCAGAAATGCAGTCACACTTCCCCAAAATCCTTGGAGCAAAGCCACAGAGCTGCTGATGCCAGACTCCCTCAGAGAGCAGGCCGGCATTATTGCAGATGTACCCGCAGTGTATCTCACCACCGTGCAGTGTGGTGCATTTTCTCTTAAGGGTTTATATCTTAATGGACATTTTATAATGCACAGAGCCCTATAATTGTAATTGGGAGGTTAATAAACCCATAATACTGCTGGATATTCACATACTAACTAAAGAACACACAGCCCTAAGCCAAGGTGCTCATCTTTGTCTTAAGTCACATGTGAATGCTGATCCTATGTGAGTTTGTGATGGGATTGTCTATGAAAAGCAGATGTTAAATGATGAGCATGGAAAAGCCAAAGATTTGCTGTGATATATGAATGCACCAGCTCAAAACTTCAAAGGGATACAACTTCAGCCTCTCCTCTAGTATTTTCTTGTCTCCTGCTGTCTGCTACTGTACTGGCAATCTGCATTGCTTCCCTCCAGCTCTATGCTAGCCAAACTTCAGCAGGATCCCCCCTCAGTAGCTGCCAACACCAGCTATCCTTGGCTAAGCAGCGCTGGTCAGTATGTAGGTACCACTCAGATACTTGGCAAATATGTCTCCAATCCAATCAGCAGCTTGTCACAGTCTGCATCAGGAGCTGGAGTGGGGATGGGAACTGCAGGGCACCCATGCCACATCCTTCTTAACCCTGCAGCTCTTTGCCACAGATCCATGGCAGCAATGGGTTATTGCTTGGTCTTCATCCTCAACAGGACACACCACTGCCCTGGGCAGCAGCACACACCACACTCACGCCACCCTCAGAAGCAGTTCAGGCAGGTCCCTTCTCCATGAAAAGCCCTGTAAATAACTTTGAAAACTACATCACTGTGGGTCTCTAAAGCACAGCAGAGAGATGCCAAATGTTTTTTCTAACACATGGCCTTTGTGATTTACAGTTACCTCTTAACACCACCCAACAGAGATGGAGCTTGGTGAGATTGTTGTGGCAGAACATCCTGGTGAGAAACAGTTGTACACAGAGCAGAAGTCAAATGCCAAGGACCTGCTGGAGAGAAGTGGGAATTGGCTCTACCAAGTTTTCAGGTATCTCACAGGAGAAATGAAGGAATATGGAGAGTGGATGAAAAGTAAGTACAGGGATGTGGCTGGGGCTCTATGGCTAGGAAGATCTAGCTGGGAACATCTACTTGCTGGGGCACCAGATGAGGGGCCGCTTAACCTCCCTGAGGCAAAGTAGAGCCAACGTGGTCTGAGCTCACTGCAAACTTCTGGCCTTTTAACCCAAATCATTTCATGGGAAGAGAATCTCACTACATCCTCTAAGACATTACCATGTCTGCATGCATAATTCAGCATAGGCAAAAGATGTCTTTTACACTTAATCACTTCTGTGTCATTAGTATCATGTTCCTTATAGCAGTGCCCGGAATCACACATCAGGGCTGGGGATTTAGTCTTGTTTGTAAGTGCTTTGGATCAGCAGCTGTGTCCTCATCCAAGCATGGGCTGAAGATGGGGATGTGCCTCTGGATTGTGTGGGCAAAGGCTCTTGCATTATCAGCCTTGGGGGAGCAATAAGCACTGTGAGTGTTACAAATGCTATTAAAATACAAAGCAAGTACTGATCCCAAAGGTTTACTGGCCAGACAGGAACAACACATGAGCAGATGGTCCGCATTACCCAGGATTATTAGGAATGCAGGGCTTTGAGAGGCTATGTAAGCCTGTGGGTCCTCTGTCAAGGCTGGATTTGTCAGCGGTACAACTCCAGCAATGTGAGAGAAATAAGAGACAGCCACGTACAGACAAGCTGTGCAGTGGCTGTCGTTGCTGCAGGAGCTGGGCTGAGATGCCTCAAGGCTCTTAGGGAGCTCATCAGTGTGATCCCCAGCCACAGGGGAACATCTCCAACTGCTGTCGCTTTTCTCCAGTGGTCCACACTTTATAGAAAAGCTTTTCCTACTCAATGACCTGAAAAGCTCGGGCCACTGCACTCTGGTTCTGTTTGAATGTTTACAATCAATACTTGTGTCTAAAACCAACCACATTGCTGATATATTTCATAGCTAAACAAAAAATATGAGTGAAAATCGTTGTACACAATCCTGGTCATTTTTATCTAAGGAACTCATTCCTCCCCAGATGTAACTGCTTGACTCTCCAACAACACACAGCCTGAGGGATGCTTGTGAATCTATCCCTCAACTGGCTTTCCAGCCTCTTGAGAAGGCTTTTCCAGGGATGCTGAAGAGATGCTGAATGATACCCAGCCCTTCAGAGATCCTCAATTTAAGCTACCCTCTTCATAAAGCAAAACTTGAGCCTTGACTGTAAATACAAGACAAGGAAATAAAAAAGAAATGAGAGGGAGAGGGGGAAGACTTTAGGAGTAATCATTACCAAGATTCAAAAAGTAGTCTGGCACTTTATGCTGCGTCTAATTAACAATCTAAATTAATAGAAATAATTTAAAATATATAAGATGAAAGCTGCATATATACACATTGCATGAACATTTTGTATATGCAAGCAGCTTCTCTTTTGTACATTCTCTATAATGCAAAACAGCACAAAAATGGTTACACCTTTCCCAGGAGAAGGCCAGAAAAAGACCTCAAATCAATTTGCACTAGAAAAGCCAGCAGCAAAAGTTATTCAAGTGCTACAGGACTCTCCTCTGCCCACAGAGATCATTAGGAGCACAGTACATAAATGCCCTCAGACAGGCTGCCCCCAGCCCATACATATCCTGCCTCCTCCTGCACTCACATGAGGTATCCAAGCTTGGTGCCCATTTGCTCTGTCTGTGTTCAATAGTATTCTCTAAAGATCAGTAGCTCTTTCCCCTTCGGAAACACCTCTTTACCCTTAGTACAGTCCAAGCTATAACAACTAATTCCTTAATTTAGGTTCTTTGGTTATCAAAATACATTTTAGACACCTCTGATGGCTTGACCTGATCTCCTATATACAGTGTACCTCCATGTTCTGGGTTGCTGACTTTCTCCCTGAAACACCAAATTGTTTCCTTTTAATATTTCCCTATCTATGAACAAACTAATTTCAATCTGTGCCTAAGTCCCTCTCTGCATCTGAATTATACACCAAAAAGGGCCTATCTCCTCATTAAATTTATAGCAGTATATTTGACAATTTACCATGCAAGTAAGACTACTCTTTCACCACAGTAAATAAGCCACTTTCTTACCAACCCTCCAGAAACTTTATAGCAGTGCCCAGTCCTTCCTTATTAAATTTTCAAGTGCCAGGTGCAAAACATGCTCAGGCAGAAATAAATCAGAGGCCATTTTTACAGTCCTGTTGGTACATCACCTCTGTTCTGTGGCCACGGAGCGACTGTAGAGATGTGCTTTGGTGAAATGATGCTTTGTCACCAGTATCTTTATTCGATCTCTTCCAGATAAGCCCCTGATGGTTCAGCTGGTGGACTGGATCTTGCGAGGAACCTCTCAGGTGATGTTTGTCAACAACCCTCTCAGTGGGCTGATCATTTTAGTGGGGCTTTTCATCCAGAGACCGTGGTGGATGCTCACAGGCTGTACTGGAACAACTGTGTCAACGCTGACTGCGCTGGTCCTCAGTCAGGACAGGTAAGTGGTACCTCATGTAAGGACGCTTGATAAAAATTGATCACTATGGTACCAGGAACCCACTGATGGGTCATAACCCCACGTTTGAGTACACTGGAGCAAGCAGACTGGTTTTCCTTATAGAAGCAGTTATGTAAGGACAGAGCTGTGGCACAGGAAGAGCCGGCTTATCCCCATAACTGGCTGTCTTTGTGCAAGTTATCTCTTTCTGATAACTGCTGTCACAACCATGTGTCACATGGAGTCCCTAGACCATCATCACTGAACGGACTCCAAGCTCTTCCCATCCACACAGCAGGGCACCGTAATATGGCAGCAACCTCCCTGCTTTTTTGTCCCTCCCCTACAGTCCTTTCACCAGGAGCAGGATACATACAAACTGCATTTCAGTGGGTCCCTGTGATGGGCCACACATGATTGCACAGCTTGTGACCTTTCAAACATTTCTTTGCATCACAGATCAGCCATTGCAGCTGGACTGCATGGCTACAATGGGATCTTGGTGGGACTGCTCATGGCTGTCTTCTCTGACAAAGGAGATTACTACTGGTGGCTTCTTCCTCCTGTGACAGTTATATCAATGGCCTGGTAAGTGCCGCTTCTCCTCCTAGGGGCAATTCTCAGAGAATGAGAAGTCTTGCTATACACAGCTTAAACACATTAGAAGTCCCCTACATCAGCATCTCCAATCACGGTGGCATTAGAAAGAGGCATTCACTGATACAAATTGTTTGTGTTGGCAGGAGGTTGAGTGCACAGACAGCACTGACTACAGCACACAAAGCAGCTCCACAAATAGCTCTAATCAACCACAAATTCAGGGTGGATGTCATAGTGTCCAACATCACAACAGTTCTTCCTCATCCAGAAGGTGAACCAATCCAGTGCTCTCCCTCAGGCTGAATACAATATTCCCCCTCTCAGATATGCAATCAGACATGAGCAAAAATTCATTCCTTCAAGTAACTCCAAATGCCAGACAAAGTCCTTTCAAGATTTAATTTGCCATTTCTAAATATGGACCCTAACAGCACTGCGGAATCTATTTAACAGCCTTAACTAAGATTATTTCAAGAGCTGTATTTTAATCACTGTCAGCAATAAGATGCAAGTCATTATTGCATTTCACTGCTTCTAAGATCAGATTTTGTTCATATTTTATGTCTGTAAGTCACTCCCAGCAAAGGTCATTTTATAACAACCTCTGAATTCCTTCAGGCTTCTTGTTCGAACTTTCTTCCATTCTTTTAGTTCACAAGACCCAACCTGAAAGATTTTTAAATTGGACATTTCAGTGATCTTTTTCAAAGGATGCTTCGGATTTCAGCTTTACAAATCAGCGATTTCTTTATTGTTTCTTTTTATTCTGAGAAGTTGTACAACTGGGAGAAGCTTTGTATTTCAGCACAAAAATTAGGGAGCACTGTTTTCACTGAAGACCTAACTTTTTTTTTTTTTTTCCTACATCTACCAACAAGAAAATCTGTAAACTAATCAAAGTTGTCACGAAAGAATAGGTTTCAATGGAAATTATACAGGTAGAACAAAGCATTTCTTCCACTCATAGTATCTGCACAATAGGACACAAAATATTGCTTTTGAAATGCCAGATAGTTTGGGTTGGGGTTTTTTATTAGAACCAGCTTAATGGACACAAATGTCCTTCTAGGACTCAAATACAGTATCTTAAATAATTCAGATCTTCAAACTATATTTTTATAAACTGTGTGATGTTTGCTGCTACTTGGAGTTTGACCATAAGAGCTATTCATGGAATCATAGAATCATAGAATAGTTAGGGTTGGAAAGGACCTTAAGATCATCTAGTTCCAGCCCCCCTGCCATGGACTGGGACATCTCCCACTAAACCATGCCACACAAGGCTCTGTCCAACCCAGCTTTGAACACTGCCAGCAACAGAGCATTCACAACTTCCCTGGGCAACCCATTCCAGTGCCTCACCACACAAACAGTAAAGAATTTCTTCCTCATATCCA
>JARCZZ010017008.1:2017-14018 GCA_030323915.1 Brotogeris chrysoptera
CAGAAACAGGACACCTGACCCAAACTAGCCAAAGAGGTATTCCATACCACAGCATGTCATGCCCAGGATGTAAAAACAAGGAGCAGAGACCCAGAAGGATTGGGATTACTGCCGAGTCAGGCTTGGTATCAGGTGGTGAGTGGTCGTATTCTCTTTCCTTGTATTTCTCTTGTCATTATTATTATTGGTGGTAGCAGTAGTGATTTGTGTTATACCTAGTTACTGAACTGTTCTTATCTCAACCTGTGGGAGTTGCATTCTTTCGTTTCTCCTTCCCATCACTCTGGGAGTGGGGGGAAGAAAAAGGGGAAGTGAGTGAGCAAACTGCGTGAGTTACGGCTTAAACCACGACAATGATTCATTTTGCTTTTTGTTCTCTCAGATCCAGATTTTCAAGAGACAGTTTCTGAAGAGGCCCTGTGAAATTTTCTTCAAGCTCAATGGAGGAGAAAGGAATGAAACGGCAATTACAGCAGAAGCCTGGAATCCTGGATCTCAAATACAGGTACAGTTGGTAAATAGCTTTATAAAAGCTATGGTAAACCTGCTAGTACAGCCTTCAAAACTGTGCATTTGTAGTGCTTTTTTCAGCATGAAATATGCTTCTACTTTTCTAATCCATTTATTGTTTTCAGCTGAACTTTTTGTCAATAGCTTGCTATTCACTTGCGCTTATACTGATATGGGAGGGAAACCTTATGGGTCATCATCTCCCTACTGTAGTTTGAAGTATGCCTACCTTTGTCTATTTTCACCCAGAGGTTTTGCTAGAGGAGAAGTAAACCTGATGCAGGTTGGAAGGAAGAAGGAAAGAAATATGAAGCGACTCTTTCTGGTGAAATGTACCATTGATATATTTAAGAGTGATCCATAGGTCTGGAAATACATTACAGAAACCAAGAAAAACCCACTGTGGAAAACAGTCAGAGAAAATTTGGGTTTTAGTAAATAAATGGGATTTCTAGGGTCAGTAGGAGATTGATATTATACATAGTGGATGATGTCTCTCTTCTGAGACTTCTCTTTCCAGACAAATGCTGCTTTTTATCTGTTCACAGTTCTTCACTGCTTTTTGTCACATCTTAGAGAAGTTGTGTTTAAGATCTACAGTAAGTGGGAATGTTCCTTGGTGGTAAAACATGAAAAAAAAAATAAATTAATTAACAATCACTAGAGATGACAGTTATAATTTGTCTGTGATATCTAGATGTAGGCCTCAAAACCACATTTAAATTCATGGGTTCTCTCAGATTATAATGCTCCATGATTTGTTTTTACTTATTTTATTTTTTTTAGAGGCAGGGAACATTTGTAAAACTCACACTCAAGTTTAGGTTCTAAAGAACCTGAGGCTTGTAGTTGTAACCCATCTATCCTCTTTTTTATTCTGGAATGAAGTTTGGTTTCTTTATACTTGGCATTTAGTTACACACCATAGTCATGTTTCTACTATGTTATTAACACTACTTTTAACACTGCCAGTGGTTTCTACTGTAGCATTTAGCAGGTGAAACTTTCTTACAGAACTTTCATAAGCATCATCTTATTGTTTACAGTGCAGGGCTTCACCTTATTTGTCAGGTTCTCTGTTTAACATAATAACATAGTGAGTATAACGCAATAACATAGTAAGTATATACTTGCAAAAGCACTGTAGAGCTTGCCTGAAATTATTTTTCTTGTCACATCAGTATTTCAAGTTTATAAAGAAAAAAGTCTTTGTAAAAATTAAGATTCTGACAAAAATTAACCAAATCAGTTTTGTCCACACTGTTTTACCATCACTGGCTTCTAAATGAAGTGTTTCAGTGGTTTCAAAACAGCCATTAAGCAAAAGTTGGTCCTGATGGAGCTGCATTTTACTTGTCTTTTTTTTCCCCCCTTCCTATTAATGTGTTTCTGTCAAGAAAAACCACCTTTTCATTCAGACCCGTGAGCTATTTATTTTCACTTTTCAATAGTTATTGGTCCTTTTGAAATGTATTGCGATAATACTACAACTTCTTCCAAGAGGATAATTTATTTCACTGTTAATATATGCTTTTGCAAGGCAGAGCAACTTATTATGTTAAGGACCTTTGAGAACAAGTTGAATAACTCCAGAGTGTCTTTTTTTTTTTTGTCCTTTTTAAAAGAAACAAAGGTTTATTGCATTTGACCTATAAGATGAAGCAAAGTTTCTGTATTGCAATCATATACAAGACAATTGGCTTTCGTTACGTGTTCAAACATAAAATTGTTGAATATTATCTATCATTAGCTGTCTACTATTTTTTACAGGGAGTACCATTCACTTGAAGAACAGGGGTATATAAAATAATTTTAAGATTATTAAGCTCAACGCGATGACTGCAGGGAAGGGACTGCCTTAGTTTCTGAATAACTCACATTAGCAGTACTTGCTTTGCTTTCTACCTCTTCCACTTTCTGGGTTGCATTCTTCTTTCTTTCCTATCTTGTTCTTTAATCAGTATAGATTGTCAAAAATTAAACAAATATGACTTTCAACAGCTGCCAGAACAAATACATTCTCTAGTTCACCCTTGTCAAGTACAACTGCTGAATTAGTTGTTTGAATTCATGTGTTGCTGTCAACACAGCTGTCCAGTACCCCTGTGTTTCCTTATCTTGGTTCATATCAGTATCAGTACTGGTTTGCAAATGCTTCAGGATATGTAGTGCATCTTTTAAACTGTTTTGTGAAGTATTTAACAAAACTGAACTACGTTGCAGTGCTGGAGAACAAATAATACCAAATTTCATTTGACTGGCAGCTCAGAGCAGCCCAGCTACAAAAGTTGTCGAGAAATTAATTTCAAGGCATTGGCTTGAGCCAAACCAAATTTAGAGCTACCTATACACCGACTGGGTATTCTCTATTCCTGAAGACTGTGCATTGTTTCATTACCAGAAGTGTATGTGCAAATTACTAATTATTAAATTTGATAACTATGTTAATACAAAAGAACATTATCCATCTAGCTGAACTTCTGTTCTTTCAGTTATAGAAGTATTAATTTTTATCATGGCAGTTTTAAATACTTTCTTTTATGGCTAAAATGAAATACCGATCCCCTAACTAATCTAGTTTACTCAACAGCAAGATAAATCTAATGGAAACTAAGTCATCTTCTCCACATCTAAATTCCTATAACAAACTTTTCTCATAAGAAAGCTTAGAAGTTCAGTTTTTGTATAATTTTCTTCAAATGTTACTTGGAATTTTCTGGCATATTTCCTTCCTTGTACCTCGGTGAAAGTATAATGTCCCTGAATCACAATTGCTTTCTATAATTTGCTGGTGTGGAGTGGAATCTGTAAGTCAGCCTCTTCAGCTCCAGAACTGGTTCTGTGTTCATGAGAGCAAATGGGCTAGAGAAATTTCCTGGTAAATATCATTTACAGGAATTTAAGGCTCTAGTTTCATTTTTAATGAATAAATTATGTGCCTGTGTCTCCCTCTTGTGGCATGAAAATATTTTGACCTGAAGCTGCCAGTCACAAGAGAGCCATTGGCTCAGACTTCCCTGGTTTTGAACATTGCTATTAATATTCTTATGCTCAGCTTATGTGATATTTTAATTGAACTGTTAAGGAGTCTCCTAGAGGTTCACTGAAAGCTTCAAGGTAAAATTCTGGCTAGAATTAAACTCCATGGGTTTGTACTGTCCTGTCCCTCAAAAAAAAAAAATTAGTATTAAGAAGGGTAACTTTGAATTTTATGTTTCCTTGCACTGTGATCATTCCCAGCTTTTAAGATACAATTGCTATGAAGACCTCAATCTTCCTAGAGAAAGAAAGGTTTATGAGCTCTGTGTCATGCTTGACAAACTCTGCCATCTTGATTCTGGACTAGGCTGGTTTGTATACAGCTTGCTTTAATGTCCCTGCAACATTCCTTCCAGGACTTCTGTTTCCAAGGTTATTGTATCAAATATCAAGTCAGGTGTCTCTACTCTGCATCTATAGCAATGATACGCTAAAGTTCAAAAAATCAATCCATCTCAGATAGCTAAGAAAAACCCTTCGAAATCTGGTTTTATTTAGTTCTAAAAGTTTTGTTTTGTTTTAGCTTTAGTTTCTGGTTTTGAAGTCCTGAAGACTCAGTGGTATATTGACTTATCAACACCCATAAGTTTTGGCCTGATTATCAGCTTTACACACTGAGTAGTCAAAAGTGCTTGCCTATGCAAGTGGAGGAGTATAATTTTTCCCAGGGATGGAAGACATCATCTCAGAGATTAAGGAGCCTTCAGGATAACTGAGGACCTTATCTCAGTGTATAGTGGTATATTGTAGAAACTTCTAAAGAAGATCCAGAGATATAAAATACTATCTAAGAAAGTAACCTTTAGTTGTTCCTGTTATTAAAGCCCATGTTATACAGAATGCTAAATGTTTTCAGTCATTGTCTGACAAAAGTGACTGATAAGGGATACATCCTTTCAGAAGTTGGGTAGACCACATTCTTGAACATAGTTACCTGAATGCACTTTCTCCCCAGGCAGATGGGACTGACGTTTATTAAGTTAAGTATCACATTTCTTAAGAGGCTGAGGATGAGCACAAAGCTTGAGCTTTGAGCTCAAGCAAAAAACTTGAGCACAATGGATGAGCACACAGCAAAGACAAAAAAACAGTATGGATGTCTGTTCAAAGTGGGCTTCTTTAAGTATAACCTGCCTTTGAGAAAACAAACCAGATCTTAAGAAATCAGTGCTATGTAGCTGAATATAAAGACTGCCCAAAAATAGTAAAATGCTTACAATTGCCAAGTCCATTGGACCTGTTGTGCAACCAAGAAGTATAGTTCAGAAGGAAGTGAAGGCACAGACCTGTCCTTCAAACATGAGACTGATCAGCATGCAAAATTCAGAAGCAGCAAATTCTTAGACCCCTGAATAACATCTGTGCTTGTGGGTCAGTGATTGGGTCAGAATAACCACACATACAGAGTGGCCATTGCAGTCACAGTTTTAGTCTCCCATTTCAAAATAACAAAGTAAGTCTTTGAGGTGCTGTTTCGTTACAGACTTCGAAAATAACACAACAAACATGGGAAGATGTCCTTTGTCTTTGGGCTAGAGAGTTTTCTATCTCTATTTCTCTAGCTGCAGTCCTAAGGACTCACCTGGTCTCTTATAGCCAGAGAAAAGATTGTCCTCGTATTCTGTAACCTGACTCAGAAGTGATGCTTCTTCTAACCTTTTCAGGCTTTGTGGTTGGTGTGGCTTTTTTTAACTACATGAGATAAGTGGCATCCCCTGAAAGAATCAGAGATGGGCTTCAAAACACTCTGTCTTATTACAGTAGAAACAAGATTTTGAAGTTTCTGTGTCCCACATGAATGCCTTAATCATAAAGCTATAAAGTAGACAAATGTCATTTTGTCTGATGAATAATTGTCATAAGTAGAAGCTGCTAATGAGCAAGTACAGACTTCCTAGTCTGGCAGTTAAGGGTATTTCAGACATCTAAGCATCACTTGCTCTAAATGAGATAAAGTGCAGATTTGAAAGCAAGAGTAATGCCTCCAAGAAAAAAATATCGTAATTGCAGTCAGACAAAAAGTATTTGTACATTTATCAGACAAAAAAGAGAGGAAAAAAAGCCCCAAGTTACCAGTATTCTGTAAAATCTGACGTACTTCATTTGAAATTGGGATTTCCAAGATTGGGCACTGCAGGTGAGAAAGGCAGGATAATATCTAATTTAACATGAGACCATGGACTAAGCGTGAGTCATGCTTTGAGCAGTTTAGGTGTTTTAGGATCAGAACTCTCTTAGGATCAGAACTCTTCTTTTTTTATTTATTTTTTTTTTGAGTATTATTATTATCTCAGTTTTCTAAGCCTGAATACTTAGCTATTATAAGCATTTTTATGATAAATTATTTCTGGATTTTTTTCCAATTCTGGTTATAACATGACAAAATCTAAACTGAAGTAAGCAGTTTTAATATGTTTTGTGTGAAAACTTTTCGATATTATCAGTTTGTCATGATTCACAGCTTGGTAAAATACTAGTTGCATTTTTTTTTGTTCCTGTTAAGTTCCACTTTCTGATTCTTGTATGCAAAAAGGATGTTTGAAATGCTGTTTGAAATGCTATTTGAAATGCAGTAAAAGATGCCTAAAAGGAAAACCAGTCAGGAAGTCTTCACCAGTCTGGATGTTGAACTGTGCCTAATTTTTGTTTGTCAACACATGGGGATTAACATTTCTTCCTCATCTGTCCTGGCAGCATTTCAACACTCATCTAGATGTTTTATAGATATGTCCTCTGTTCTTGCTCTATATTTTCATAAGGCAGTGCATTTTTTGCCAGTAAAACTACATTGCAAGTGATACCATCTGTGTAAAAGCCATATATTTGGTTATAAAAAGCAATAAAACTGCTAAAGATAAGGTAGAAGAAAAGATACATTATGTCTGAAACAATACTATAACAAGACTACTGGCATTATATACTTAGGAAGTTTATTCAACCATCAGTTGAATACTGTCTAATTCTATCCTAATTTCTAATTTAGAAATTATTATTGGTATATATGCAAGATGAAATTTCAGTCTGACTGTAAGATCCTAGGTTAGTATTCAGAAGAGCCATGTTTGAATTTCTAGATGGAATATGATGGTCCAGAATAACTGGTGTGCAAGAAGGAATAACGCCATTGAGGCGTCCCTTTTTCTGCTATTGCTTTGAGACCTACAGAGCCAGCTACCATGACTGTGAAGCTGGACCAGTGCAAAATTGGTACCTACCGCCACTGGGTGGCAGCCCAAGCTCTTCTTAAACATAAAAGCTTTCTCTTCACACGAAAAAACCCCAACCAACCAGCCTCATCCTCGCATCTCAGCACTTTGTAAAACTCATGAGACTTTACTGTACATATAATAAGCCAGGTATTAGCCCCTTCATCCTCTGGGACTCTCTGATTACCCATAGCAAGTTGCTGTCTCTGCTGCTAATGGCAGTTCAAAATGCAGTTTCCGTATTGTGTTTTAATTAGATTGTGATTAGAACAAGCAAACTGTTATTTTAAAATGAGGATTCCTGAAATGAATACCTTCACCATGAATACTCTCTACTCAGAATTCATTGGAGACATTTAATGGTTTTAAGTAGCCTATTGGAAATTAAGGGGGAAACTATGTACTGTGTGACACATGCAGCCCTGTATTTTAAAGAAAGTGGATTTTTACGGTAATGACAGATAGCATGTTTGATCTTCTCCTCTAGGAGGTTTCTGCCTGTGACTGCAGTCATTACTGTTATCAGTTCAGCTGTAGTTTTTCCAAGTCTCGAAAGCATGAGCCAGGATCTCGTTCAAGCAGGAGAGGGTCTTGTATGCCTCTTCTTCTCTGCCCTGTGTGACACTGGTGAGAGATCCACAGCTAGGACTCGCTCCTTCCAGCTGGCAAGAAACAGTTTCACAACTGCTTCATGTGGCATGGGTCCTATAGTCTTTTCAGGATGGTAAAGAGAAATTGAAGTGTCCTGGCCATACTGCATTAAAGTAAATTTCCTTTAGGTACCTAAAGTCTTTATGGACTTTTTGTGGTACACAGTTTAGTTTTCTTTTTTTTACAGTATTTTTAATGGATTTTACAAAGAATTTCTTGACCTTACAGCATATATCACGTTTTAGTGACTGCTTCACCACAAAAAAAGCATGATACAAGAAAGAAAATTTACTAGAAGTCTGTTAATTTAAGAAATGTAGCCTTGGGTTATTTCAGGTCTTTTCATGGATTCCTTTAGGAAAGTTTGCTCTGTTTGCCTCCAGAGGATAAATAAGGTATCAGATCCTTTTTTTTCTATGGACAGATGAAAGTTATCTTTAGTTTACAGGATGAAATTTCAATTCTGAAATAGAGGTGTTTCTCACAGAGCTGTTCTCAGGAAGTTTTTTGCACTAGTGTTTTGCTCTCAACAGACAGGAATTATCAAAGGTTCTGCATTGCCTTCACGATGTAGGCTGCCTCAGATCCCAATGGCCCTGATAGTGCAAGCTAATGTAGTTGGTTGTAGCCACCAGGAAAAGTAGAGCTAGCTCTTCACACTCCCTCCTTAACTACACAGGAGATCTCTCATACTCAAAAGAGAGATATGTCATTCCTATTTTAAGGATTGGTGCCATGAGCTGTGTTAAAATATAGCCAGAGCAAACTACAGACCATTCTCTAGCAGCAGAGATCACCATGGCCCTACCATCAGTGGTGACTGCGCTGGCTCCTTACTACAAATGCAGAACCTTCTTTGGCAGTTTTACTCAGCTTTGTACAAGTTATCTGGGAGTTTGTGATCACATCTGTGGTGGTGATTGCTGACAGCATTTTGAAGGAGCTAGGTCCAAACAGTAGAAGGATTGTAGAAGAGTTTTCCTAAGAGCAAGATCTAGACTGTAATAGAAGGGAAAGTGAACACAGACCTCAGCTTTATCTCTGGAAATTACAAGCACACTTGACATGTTTTCCATGTAGGCAAGTCACTTTATACCGGCAATGAAATAACACAGCACACTAAGGGGAAGAGTAACCTTTCCATGCCTGTTGCTTTGTAACATGATCTGCTGTCAGAGTGTTCTAGAAACCAGCTGTACAATGTGGTCTCTGCCTGCATGTGAGTGAATCTCTGTCCTTCACCTACCTCATGGAAAAGGGCTGTCAGAGATAATATTTGAGAAGTGCTTCACAATTACTACCTGGCAGATGCCTAAATATGGAGCATGGTTAGTATAATAGTATAACTGAAAGGACCTTAACAGAACTGTTCTTGCTTTAAAAATCACTTCTCTCCCTCAGCAATCTCTGTTTTAATGTTCCCATCTTCTTTCCATTTAATCATCATCTCCTACCTTTTATTTCTTTTCGTTGGCCTTTCTGGACAACTGTTTTGGGGAAAGCCTTTTTATATATCTCTCTTTCCCTTGCTCTTTAATAGATACCATCATCTTTTAAAGAGCAGCCACTCCCTCCCTCAGCTAAGTACTATCTTGGCAGGCAACTGGGGAGGAGGAGTCTTCTTTAAAAGGCTTTGAAATTGTGTTGTTAAAAAATATATAAATAAAGCAACAAACCTTTTAATAGGGCTTTGAGCAATCATCCCTTTCATTCCCTTATGACGTATTGTGCTTCTGGCTTTTTTATTATTTAGTGTGAGTCCAAAAAAAAAAAAAAGCCTAGTGTTTTATATTAAGCCATTAAGAGTTTATTTGGGTTGAAAATAAATAAATAAATGTGGTGCTAACAGTTGGGACTGTGAGCACATGCACAGTTGCCTGGCAGAGGCAACCTATAGGAGGCACATCAGAAGGCCAGAATATGCTTTAGTGAAAGACCAGAACAAAAGCATCAGCAGCATTTGTGTCTGGTTAAGTACTTTTGCATGAGCCTGAGTACTGGAGTGGTTTACCCAGCTTTTATCTGTTTCAAATTCACCTCACTCCCCCCAGCCCTCTCTATAGCACCACTCCAAATTGTAACTCATAGTAATTAACATGGAAAAGGGAGAAACATGGGATTTTTAAAATCTTTTATTTCATCTGTTTTAAACCACCTGATATGATCATGTGACTGGTTCATATCCAGTGTTGCTCCTGCAGTTACTAGACACCTAGCTACCTGGGTTTTTTTGCATGACCTACCTAGATTTTTTGTACATTTAGATTTGGTTTTTAAGTCCTGGGCATATTTTGTGGATAGCCAGAAAAAGCATTTTGCTGCTTGCTTGCTTTCTATCCCTTTCCATTTTTGTTTGCCAACTCTGCCTGTCATCCCCTGAGAATTCTGCAGCAGGCTGGTGACTGCAGCTAGGGCTCCTCAGTGTGCATAATTAGTATCAATCTTACTTCCTCTCATTTCCCTGGTGGAGCTGCTGGGAGGAGAGAGGAGTCTTTGCAATTAAAAACATTATGAGGTTCTCATTTTAGCTCCCATGTGACCTACATTGGGCAAATCAACATCAAAACTTAAACTTTACATTCTTTTTTCTTCATGAAACTGAAATATATGGCAATTTTTGAAAAGCACCCATATAGACTGCTGTTGGTATTGTTAAAGAATTAATAGATTACAAGAGGTAGATAATAGGAACTTCTGAGAATCTGAGCTTGACTTTGCCATCTCGGTTTCGAGGCTCATAAATAAAACAATACAAATGGAGCCACTGACAGTCCAGATCTCATAAAACTAGGGGAGAGTTGTCCATCTCCAATCAGGCTCCAGGGGAAGGACAGTGCCTAATGGGTGCCCTTCAATGAGTGTCATTTTATGCGTGGGACACAGGATGTCAGGTTGCAGATGACAGAAAGAGCTTCTAACTCATGCAATCTCAGGTTCATCAAAGACACTGGAACAGAAATGTACCCACAGCACAGAAAAAGGGAACATGAAACTATAACACTGTGTTCTCTACAACACAGTGACATTTTCCCTTTTTGCTCTTTTGCAACAGTATTGCCTATTTTAACAACAATAAAGGGTAGTCTCTCATAATAGTATGGGAAAAGAGTATGATCTGAACTCAAATATAAATGCTAAACTCCTTTAATTCACAGTTTTGTAGATTTCCCTATAAAAGCAAGGTGTACCTTTCAAAATTGTAGTTACAGTATCAGTAATAGAGAAGAGAGAAAATCAGCCTTGATTTTCCCTTACTCTCATCTCAGTACACTGCACTCTTATATGCAGCCTGCTGTGTGCTCATTCTGACCTACCCAAAACCAGACACTAGAGCTCAGAAAAAGCTTAAGAGGAAGACCTAACTGTGGTCTTTCCAGTCCATAAAATGGGATTATAAACTTTCTGACTTCATAGTGATACTGTGAAAATAATCAACCTGCTGTATAGTGCAGTATTTTAATAGGTGATTGTGTGTTCCTGAGATACAGATAATCAAGTGGAACAGTGAGGTTATTGGGAGAGAAAGATCATATGCTGGTTTTTAACACAGTACTAATTTTAATGAGATGAGAAAAACTTATAATGCAAACTTGGAATAAAAATAAAATAAATATACAAGGATCAGTTGAAAACTTCCTATTGGGTCTATTGTTTTTTAAAGCCTACATTAAAAAACAGGAGCAACTGTTTTTGAAAAAGACACAACTGCAGACTCTGACCGAAGATCGGGTGTTTGTTGTGTACTACGAAACAGCCACTTTTGTTTAAAAATCCTGAGAGTTACTTAGGCATTTCTACTTGCCAGCTCATTCACCATTCATATTTTAAAGGCATTGCTTTCAAGTATTACTAAAAGATACAACTAGTTATTTTAAAGTTTTGTGTATTTTTAGAAAAAATTACATTTTTAAAATCTATACTTTCATTATCCAATTATTGGTCATGAATCATTCAGTTGTTAAAGCATATAAGCAGTTGAATGTTATTTATGTCATAGAATCATTGAATGGTTAGGGTTGGAAAGGACCAGAAGATCATCTAGTTCCAACCCCCCTTCCGTGGGCAGGGACGCCTCACAATAGACCATGTTGCCCAAGGTTCTGTCCAACCTGGCCTTGAGCACTGCTAGGGATGGAGCATTTACCAGTTCTTTGGGCATCCCATTCCAGTGCCTCACCACCCTCACAGTAAAGAACTTCTTCCTTATATCTATCATGAACTTCCCTTTTTTAAGTTTAAACCCATTACCCCTTTTCCTATCACTACAGTCCTTGTCATACCTGGAATGATCCTTATTCCTGGAATAAAGATTTGGAAGAACCTTTATCAAAAACCTGTGAAAGCTCATTAAGGTATTTCACTTGGGATGAGATTAGAATACACATTCACACTGCAGGGTCAGACCACACAAAAGGAAAAACAGTCTATTTTTCATTTTACAACATAGTGGCACCATGTCTCATGTTGCCCTCTCACAAACATACATGGTAGGTGTTTCACAACACCTGTCTTTTCGACCTTTGAAAGCACAAGAAAAATATTTATTAGGGAGTTGTAAAAGAAAAAAATAAAAGAGAAAAGAAAAAAGAAAAGAA
>JARCZZ010017009.1:0-45944 GCA_030323915.1 Brotogeris chrysoptera
CTCCCCAGCATCCCTATAGGCCCCCTTCAGACACTGGAAGGCTGCTATGGGGTCTCCATGTAGCCTTCTCTTCTCCAGTCTGAACAGCCCCAACTTTCTCATCCTACAGAATGTTACTTCCATAAAATTCAGGAATTGAACACTAAATAGTAAAAGAGAGAGAAAGAAAGCAAAAGTGCAGGCTCCAAACTATTAAAAGTACATTGGACAGGGGCAATAAATAATTGACAGTTGTCATCTGTCAGTTCTTTGGTTATTCATGGGCTCAAAGTTAGTCGTTTATATCAGCGCTATCTAATCTTGTTACATCACTTGCACTCCTCAACTCAAACATTAATATGCCTGCTAGTGACATGTGATACACCCTGGTTTTTCAAAGATATCACAGACTGCTGATCTGCACCAGTCAAGAGCAATGTAATTGACATTGGCAGACAGAAATATTACTGCCAGACTGAACAGTGTAAATAACAAAAAAAAAATAAAAAATCCTCCAACACTGCACAGAGAAATCTCTGTAATTAGAGATCTCTTCAATCACACCCACTGAGCATCACTCCTGAATTAGAAAAGCGATAGACTAAATGGAAGGGTTCAATTCAATCACACTGAGAACCTGCACTGTTTTGATTATATATACAGCTACGGAGCAGGTGTGTGTTACAGTCAAAAGAAAAAAGATTACAAGTAAATAATTCAGATTTTGTTTCTTTTTCTAGGCTTAGACACCTGTAAGGGGGGCCCAGAAATTTAGTCATAAGTACAAATACTTAGTAATAAGGCAAGACTAAAACCACTTAACTCGCTTCTTCTAGTTCCATGCCAATAGTATGAAGATACAGTGAACAGTCTGTGAAATTTATGAAGGAGGAGAGCTAGAAATAAGAGTGGGATTAAACCAAAATGGCTACCTTGTGCATCAGAAAAGTTTGCAGAAAACTTAGCTAGCAAAGGAGATAATTGAAAGTTAGTCAGTTCAGTGTTATACACCATCTTGCAGCTGTGTTGGACTAGTAGAAGCATGCATCAGCATGTAAAGAGCCCTAACCTAAACTCTGACCAGAAGGTGCAAAAGATTACCTGTGCTCTGCATGTTTATCTTTCTGGATTGATTCTGTAGGCCTTAAAAAAATAATAACTATCTTTATAGAAGACTTCATGTTAATAGTCCTTCTGTTGGAGCTCCTGATAGCGACTGGTGAGTAAAACAGCTTTAAAAAAAGTCAAAACCAAACAAAAAAAACTCCTAAACCCCTCCCCCCCAAAACCTAAACCTAACAATGTGGTGTATCCTGTTTAACTCTAAAGGTACTTTGGCAATTGCCAGACAATTCAACTGCAGTCATCCTATCCCATCCTAAAGTACTTTTACACTTGAGAGTGGATAATGCATTATTAAAAGTCACCACTGCTATGATATTTATTTTGCAAATTTGACTTAAATTTTGTATATTGGCATATAACCCTTACATTTTGTTTGTGCGTTTAAATAAACAAATAAACATAAAACTGTAACCCTAAAAAAAAACAACCACAAAACAAATGTGACAATTCTTTACATAATTATTCCAGACATGTGCAATCAGTTAATTTGGATTTAAATTTATGGGGTGAGAAAGGGGACAAGGGAGGCTTTTTCATGTCTGCTCTTCAGTGCTGTCAGGTGAGGAGTCAATGTGCAGCAGAGGTCCTCAGGCTTTCCCAGTGGGAGTCACATTCAGAAAGATGCTTGGTTCTTTGCAATTGAGTGGGGTATTGCTGTTTCCTAGGTGTAACTACAGGAATGCTTTGAGTCCCAGAAACTGGCCACTGTGTTGTTGAAGGGAATTTTTTGCATGTTTTACCATTATGGCCTTAAGGATATCACCATAAACCTGAGGCTTGTCATTGCAATAAAGATGAATGCCACTCTTTAGTGCATGTTTCAAAATAAATGGATTATATTAACTGATGTACAATTCCCCTCTCTCTCTGATTACTTCTAATTTGTATACTCATAAAGCCATGGATTAGTAATAACAGCTATCAATCTTTTCCCCTGAAACAGTTTGACACTAAGTACTGGAGATCACAGAGAGTTATAATGAAAACAGAGAGTTATAATGAAAACACTGCTTACAGATAGCATAAAAACACAATTGCATTTCCCCCTCAAGGATTTAATAAAGAATACTACCAGCTTATACACTATCTCATTTCCCCAAAATGGAGCCAAACAGCTTTTGAGCACACACAGAAGAGACCACTAGTGTCCCCTGATGAATTCCTGTAAGTTGTATGCACCATTGCCTTCCATCAGTCTGCTTATGCCCATATGCTTCCCTGGCATCCCATGTCACACACAATGAAACAAAATAATTCTAAGGACCATTGTATACCTTGTTGCGATCCCAACAGAAAGTCACTCCTGTTTTATATTATTAATTGCAATATATTTGAAAGAAAAGAAAGCTGGATGCCATGGCTTTTCCAACAAACTCAGTCCAAAAAGAGACGTCTCTGTGAGATCTGCAGTACCAAGACATCAAATCCTTTGATTGACAGGCTCATAAAGGCTGCATGAAATTTGTCACCCAAAACCCCAACCTGCAGAAAATATAAGCAACTCTGAACATCTGCAACAAGAGCATTATGAAAAACCAAATGCCTGGAACAGCACACGCACACTACATTGTTTAGAGCTAAATTGTGTTAAAATTTCTTGTTTCCTTTCTTTCTTGTTACCTCTTCAAGTGTGTAGATTCTACTGATAAGTACAACCTAAGTAAAACACCATAGAGTGAAGCGTCATAGTCCGGACTTCAGAGAATTCAGCCAGAGAAGTTCTCCTTCTCCAAACA
Source organism: Brotogeris chrysoptera (assembly GCA_030323915.1). Lineage (NCBI taxonomy): Eukaryota > Metazoa > Chordata > Aves > Psittaciformes > Psittacidae > Brotogeris > Brotogeris chrysoptera. Next base: position 2,841 of record JARCZZ010017009.1, read on the forward strand.
CAGATCTGGAACATTTTTATTTTCATAGGCTGAAAGACATACAGACAGGGCAGATTCTTCCCCTTCCCCCTATGTATTCCCTTCAGCAATTTAGACCAGACTAAATTGGAAACAGGATAAATTTCCTTAAGGAAAATACTGGAAAATCAGCAGTAAAGTAGGATGTCTCAGTTTCTTACCTCAGTCAAAACCCCCAGTTCATTAGCTAGCAGTTATGTATTCTCAGTGGTAGAGTAGAGATGTGAATTAACAGGCTACAGCGCAGTTTAAAACTAGTAACAGCTGGAATATTTATTGGGTTAATCATGTCAAAGCAGCCTGCCACCCAGAACTTCATTAAATGTCATCTTTGCCATTAAAACAAGTCCTAGCTTGACTGCAGGGAGTGAGGGGATGTCTCCAGCACAGGCAGAAGCAGCAGCCTACTTTGTGCGTTGACTTTCTGTGTGAAAGATATATAGTCAGCATTTCTAATGAATCTGCTTGGAGCGGCTGGAATATTATGATTTATAGCACCTTCCCACTCTCTATCATAGCATTTTATTAGATGGATGGGAAGTCAGTAGTAATGAGGTTAGGAATGAGAAAACATCCATCAAACTTGGTTACATCTTCTGAGGAAAGACATCACACTATCTTGTATGTCACAGGCAGTGATCTAGGTCACAATAGTATAAAATGTGTGATTAAAACCAAGCATTTGACACAAGATAATAGGCATCTAGTTAAAAAATAGCTCTAATGTTCCTGACTTTTAATTAAACCCAACTCATAAATATGCACTGTGGCAAATATACTGCAGAATGGGTCTTGTTTATGTTTCACTACATAACAATTATGTCCAGACCAAACCCTTTATTTCACTACATACTGTTCTTAGGCAAAAGAGAGTCTAAGAGACAGTCTAAAATACAAATGTTAAGCATCATACAATGATCCCATCCACTTCAATTGCTTGCTCTCCTTCTCATATTTGCTACTGAAGTTATCAATCTAAAATAGAATACCCTTAATCATTTTTAGCAATCTTTCCAGGCATCTTTGATTGCCTTCGTAATAATGGAGAGGGGGGGCTCTTATATATGCAATGGTAGTGCACTCTAAATCTATCCCTTTAACAGGTTTATCCTTTTGTGTGATGCTCATTTACAGAAGATTTTTTTAAGTGGCTTTGAATAATGTAAAGCTGACAAATTTGCGTACAGAAAGCACAGACAGTATGTAGGCATTTGTTTAGCAAGATATTTAACTCTGCCTGACTTTAACCCATGAGCCATCTCACAGAGGTTAACAGTCAATTACCCATTGATTGCTAACTCAACAATTGATCAATAAAAGAGTAATCCATTTCCTTCTTGTTTTCAAGGGGCAACAGCCTCATGCAGAATTTAAAGGCCTTGGGATCAAGTTCTGTATGTTGGGGAATTCTTACTGCATGAAAATGGTAGATTTTCATTGCCATAGATTACAGTGCAGCAGAGTATGGAACAAGCCGCAGTACAGCTACTCAGGTTTTCATCCAGTGGGCTGTGTAGCAAAGCAAGACCCTCTGTTCTCTTTGCTTTATTACCGGGGGAGGTTAACGATCCAAGGATATTAACCCCTGTTTACAGGAGGAAATGGCAAAAGGTAACAATTTCTGTCTGTAAAGAGATTATTCTGATCTACTAAATGAGGCATGTCCATATCAGCTTAATTGTGAATAAGAAACAATCATGGACCTGATGGACATGTTACAGTGGTAAAGTACTTTGACTTAACCTCTTCACCGTTTTCCATTGTAAATGAAATTACGTTTATCACATTAGATCCATAGAGTCTTCAGAAACTATTTACATGGGTGCTTGAGACAAAACTCACAGGAAATCTAATTTAAGGGGGTTTTCCTACTCTTCAAAAACACACTGAATCTTCCATTTTTAAAGCTTCACAGGGAGAAAATGTGACATTTTTATAATGACACAACTTGGTAAACATGGTGAGTTTTCTAGTGGAGATGAATCATTGGATTTTATAATCTGCCCAGAATACTTGCAAGTTTGTGACTTATGCTGTAAAATGACATTTTTTTTCCCTCTAGGGAGACCTTTGATACATTTGCTAGTGGCCTCCAGGGAGCTGAATATTTGTGTGGTGCTTCTTGTGTTTCCACCTGCTACACTGAAAGATGCTTATAAATACAAAAGATATGTTTCAAAGGTAACTTTTGCCTATAATCAATGGCCATATTTATTGCTAAGCTTTTTTTAAAGGAAATAGCCTTTCTTATCTTCAGAACAAAGACAGCTGGATCCATAATAAAAGAATCTTCCAAAGAAAACCTGTTAGCTCACTTGAGAATATTAAGGATGATTTCTATAGAAGCTACTGCTCCAACATAAAGTACTAATTTTTGTATTATGTTTGGTTAGAGGAGTACATGCAGAGTTCCATCTTACACAATAACCCTAAAAAATACACTAAAATTCACTGACCTAGTTAATTTCACTATTAGTGTTCTGCCAGTAGTAGTCCTAACACAGCCTTTTCCAGTATCAGCCTTTGAAGTAATTTGTCTTTTCTTTAATGTCACCACTTTCTATTTGTTTTAAAAGTTAAAATATTTTCAGTAGGTTCAGCAAATTGTTGAAGCCTCATTAGATGAAAATGGTAGCATCAGTAATCTCTGTCACATGTGGTGAAATACATCTTTATGGTGTATTTAACAGCTTCCTATTTAGAATGAATTACAATAATGGGATTAATTTTTCCTCAACAAAAAAAAGATATACTTGAGTGTTAACAAAAGGTGGGCTGTCATGCCACCTAAGTGCACCAGTAAGACTTTGGTATGAAATCAAAATAGTTTCTTGGAAGAAACAAGTACTGTGCAATATGCCATGGTCTGCCTACTTGCGGTCATCATGATCTTTCCAGAAAGAGATTTATTTTGCTGTTTTTTAGTATGCATCCATTTTTCAGTGGAATAAATTACATGCTTGTTTTGCTGTGTTAATACTGCTGGCAACTATGCTGTTGTACACTTCCTTGGAAGCACACTTTATACAGTGCCAATTAAGCAAGAGGTGGGAATATTGGCAAGAGGATTTCAGTATCTCAGCTAAAGGTCAATATGACTACCAACAAGCCAGCACTTATTTAGTAATGGATTGTATAGTCAGTACTGTGTCCAAGCCCAGCTTCTGCTGAGGGAATTGAATTACAGTCTCCTGAAAGACAGCAGGTGCTATCAGAGGAACCATCTTAGTATTTAGGAGACAGCTTAAAATAGTCATAAAGCATGTGCGTGACCTTATCTGACCAAGCTAGTTTTTGTACTTTTTTTTTCTTTTGAGTAGTGTTAATGTTTCAACATTGAACTAGTACAATTTATACTAATTGAAAAATTGACACTTTGTCATTAACACTGTACATAAGTCTTGGTTAGTAATAAGGCTTGGTTTGTAATGGTAGCTTCTCTTTTCACTCCCCTTTTTACAGACAGCAAGAAATTCTAAACATGATCAAAACTACTGCAGGTCAGGTAGGTCAGATGTCTTCTAGCATCCAAGGAAAAAAGTTTATCTGTTTTTTTTTTGTTTTTTTTTTTTTTGGAACGTTATTCAGAAAATAGATGCCAATTTCATTTTTATCTGCTATATTTATTGCTTCTTAGTGTGCAAATGAGATTTTCACATAGCTTTCTTCACACACTCCCATGAAAGAACTATTTAGACTTTACTGATGACTTTATAAGTGCATAGAAAGACTGAATGAGCAAGGCAAGGTCTGAGTTGGTCTTTAATATAAGGATAAATGCTCTCAATGAATGGAATGGAGACATGCTTTAGCTTTTAGAAGGGTACACGTAAGTAGTTATTCACTTGTTTTCTTATATTTCAGTAGAAACATTCATTCCTTGCCCTCTGTAAAATTGGCTACCACTGAGAAAAACAAACAATACCAAGACTTTTCCACTTATGAATTTCAGTAGAGTTGTGATCAATAACAACAAAGAAACATCTGTCCCTTTGGAAGCTGAGATGCAAACTGGTCTGTCTTCTCCTTCATCAGTCTTGCTTTTTATTTGCCTCTGTCCCTTTCTGGACTCTGCACATTTAGATAGTCCTTGCTCATCAGGTAGATTCCCTTGCCATCCAACACTTGCAACTTTGAACTCATCTTTCAAGATCATTACCAAATTCTTCACAGTCTGCAGGAAGAAACTTCAAAAGCATCATTTCTCCCCCTGTGCCAAATTCAGACATGAGGAGAATTGTTTAAATTCATCTGTTCTGAATGTCACCATCCCACATTAATCTTTTTCAGTCCACACAAATTCATGAGGTTTTGCAAAGGAAAACTTTATTTCTTTACTATTTAATTTTACTATTAACTTGGCTGAAAACAAAACTCAATTTTTCCCATGAGCCAAAAAGAGGAATCATTTCATATTTACTTATTTCCTTGCATCTGCTCAGTGCCTGTGACATTTCTTCTCGTTTTATCATTGCTAATAGAAGAACACCATTTTTTCTCAGCAGCATTTGACACTTTAAGGACAGGTCTTTCATATGACATGCCTGGCCAGAAGCTGAGGTGTTCCTGTTTCACTAGACTGCATGGCTTCCCAGCATACCACAAATTCTGCTTTACTAGAAAACTTCCAAGCAGCTGCAATTATGACCCATAATTTTATCACCCATATTACACAATGTGGTATTTATCCTAGCTTTCTGCAAATCACTAATTTAAAGAAAGAGAGAGTTCCTTCCAAGCTTACTCACGGCTTGGACCTAGCTCTTATCTAAGAAAACAAATTTATGGCTGCCTGTCTTTACTCACATAGTCTTCAATGAACTCTTCAAGGTTTGAAGCACAAGTTATCCAAGCAGTGAAGAAAATTAAATTTTCCAGTTATTCACAATTGGAAACTTCATGCCTCTCTAGAAAAAGTCGGTATCAGGGCAGCTTGCTAAAGCAGTGCATGAAGGCTCTGTAGTTTATGCAAAGCACCATGTGTGCCAAGGGTTTCCCAGTACACAAGCAAAAGGAGCTGCTCTTCTGAAGATCACTGTGTATGAGTTTTTGATTGCTTGTCTCTCTGAATATGTGCATCTTATCTCTATCTTTTTGAGACAACAGATAAAAGCAGCAGCTGAGTACATCTACCAAGGCTATACTCAGTTTGCAACTACCAGCAAAAAAGAAGTGAGAGGCCAAAACAGTCCACTGCATATTAATACAATATTGAATACTAGCACCAAAGCACAAATTTTAAACTGATTCGTATATAACTGTGTTAGACACTAAATGTGCAATTCTTTTACAGAACTCTACTTTTATGTTCTGGTATGTGAGGTTTTACCTACAGACACAATATAATACTTAATGCATAATGATACTTGGACAACTGCCTGCCTATGAAAGTGCTTTCTGAAGGACAGCAGAGCAGCTCCTACAAGTGCACCAGCAAGCACAGAGCTGCACAGCGTGATGCCCTTTGTTAGGCATGGAGAATGATCATCATTAATATGAGGCATGAATAAAAGGAATATTTGAAATTCTCAGTCTGTACTTGATCTAATCATAACAAAGGCATCAACGAATGCCAGTCATGAGGTGCGGGTATTTTGGTTTTCTAAATTTGCAGAAGCCAAGACAATTTATATCACTAAGACAGAGTTAATTGACATCTTTTCTACCCCATACATTCCAACAAATTCTTCCACAGACCTCCTACGAGACGCCTAATACTCAGTGTAATGTTGCAATGTATAAACTCTTAGACTCCTAAAGACTAGATTAAAAATTCTCAGCTTCTACACTCCCTAAAATCTGCTATCTCTATGGTACACTAAGACCAATATGAGGGGGAATCTGTGTTTTTGCAGATAAGGGTTTTAAAAGAAAAGTAGCAAAGGTAAGGGACATTTCTATCTGTAAACCCTAAGGATATTTCAAGAAGAATGCCCCTGTTACAGAAGATGACATCATCAGCAGCAAAAAATATTAAGATTTTTGTTTTCATTATGATCTTTTAGCAGAAGACAAGAAGTAAGAGATAGGGCAAGATCTTTCTTGCAACAAAACTAGGTTTCTCTAAGTGTCACTTTCTTAACAAGAGCACCTACAGTGCCATTGTGTTTACTTTCTTTGCACAGAAAAGCTAAACAGTCAGCATACTGGTCCACAGCCCCTCAACTATTAAGATATTGAATTCTGATCTTTAATAAAACAAAACTGATTTACTTCACTGCTTCTGTTTGCTTAGTTAAGCTCCACTGACACAAGAAAAGGCACACATAATTTAATCAGATTGCTTTTTTCATTTGATTTTTATTAATGCAGCAAGCAGGCATTGAACTCAGTGAATTTTCTCAGTTCTCATCACTAGAATACCCCTTCCTCCCTCAGACTGGAAGTTTCAAACAACTGAGAAAAATTGCAAAAAAGTAGAGGAGCTTATGTGGAAATAGCGTGAGATCCATTTCAATAGGACAGGCTCTCCTTTTACAATATTGCATTAGAAGCATGATTTGTGGAATAGAGAACAGAGTATTTAAAGAGAGCACTGAATTGCTCTCATTTCAATGGAGCTGTGATAGGCGCACAATTCTGTTTTCTCCTAAAAAAAATCCCACCACTGTGAGACTCAAGGGTATCTATCCAGTTGCTTTATGCCATTCAGCATCTAGCACAGCCGGTTCTTAGCATTCTCCTACCATCTAGATAAATGTAGTACTGTTGAGTTGTCACAACTGGAGACCTACAGATTTTCTTACTTTTTGTGGCTGGCAGTTCACGTCAGTGTTTGCCAAGTCTTTCCCATTTATTTCAGGGTCAAACCGTCAAAAAGGCACTTGCACTCAATTCTCAGTACAGAACTGTCATGGTGATTTTAAGAAACAACTTCAGAATAAAGCTAGCATCATGTAAGGGTAATTTCACACTGTGTTTGTCATAAGCTCTGAAGACAGTAGAATTTTGTGTAGAGGAGAGCTGATGAAAGTCTTAGAGATTTCATTGTTCAGTTTCCATTTACTTGTTTTCTCACCAGCATCATTTACCCTACTGTGTTAGTCTCTTACCATATTTGATTGCATTTCATTTTGCAATCTAAAGACTGAATTGACACGTACATAAGTGTTATGAACATGCACATTATATGATTTTAAAAGTCTTAACCTCTCAGGAGCATCTGTGTGATTCTATTTTCAATTACAATGTCATGGTGTCTGCCTTCATATAGGGATAAGCAGCCCATCCACATTTTCCTTTATTGTCAAAAGAACACACAAAGCAGCAATGTTAATTGTCAAAATTATACTTCCTCTGTGATGGCAGATCTTCACCTTAATGCAAAAATTTCTCAGGATAATGTAGAAGAGAAGAGGAAATTATATCTCTTTCGTTGTGGGGTTGTTCTTTATCAGAAAACAATGTTTGGAAAGTGGCATTATTATTATTATTATTATTTGAACAAGAGAGATCTTTTCAAATGAAACATGGACCTCCCTCCCAGGCTAGATTCCATTTCAAAGCTTCCTACTATGTTCGGAAACAAATATAGCCTAAGTATATTCTTTATCACATTTAACTCTATCAAGATTTAGAAATTATTTTGTCTGTATTAGAATTGTAAGATGACAGATCTTCACACCTCTTGAAGACTTTTAACACAGGTCATGAACCTATTTTATTCTTAAGTCTATAGAGTTTTATTGTTGGCCCCTTCACATGACAGAACTCTGCTTATTTTTCAATCCATAATTATTCTATCTAAAAGTCTCTGTAGGCACATGGCATCCAGATTGCTGGGGTTTGTAGTAACTCTGCTTCCACCAAATCCATCAAGAGTTTTATTACCTATTTCCCTGAGTAAGCATATTTAAAGTAACATTTCACTTTGGTCTATCTCCATGATTATCTTCAAAGTACTGAATGACAAGAAGACAAGATAAATAAAAGAAATATTTGTATCAGTGCAAGAACCTTTTTAGCCACAACTTTCAAATTCTTTACTCTGATTTCATAAGACATTTTTTATGAGTTTCAAATTAAAATGTTTAAAGTTTCCTGAAGCATGATACAGTTACAGCATAAGTAAGTTACAGCATAACTTACACACCCAATATTTTATCTTTTTTTAATTCATAAAGTTATTAATTACTTGGCATTATAGAACCATTAACACCAGCATTTCAGCACTTTAACATGCTAAAGATAACACTTGCTGATTGTCATGTACGTTTTTACCAGAAATCATTCTGAAGGTGTTTCTGTGATCTAAGCCAGTAATTATACACACAAAGTTATGATACCTGTCCATTATTTTAAATTAATATTAAAAAGAACCCCAAGTCTTATTTCTTGAAGTACAATGAAAGAAAGAAATAAAGCAGGAATGCAAGAACATTCACAAGAAAGACCAACACTGAACTTCATTATTCTCAGTTCCTTGGTCTGTAGCACTTACCAAATGTGTGGTAGCATTGTCCCACAGAGTTTCTGAAATACCTATCCACGTGGGCTCAGCTTCATTGAAAATATGATATTAGACAGATTTTCATCTGCATGCTCCAATTTATTGAGGTTTTACCTATGAAAGTAGCAGCTGGGTTCTGTTAAATTTCTGGTTCTTAAAATTAAATTCCATATGAACCCAGCAAAAAAAGTTTCAAAAACAACTTTTATAGAAGACTGTACAGTGAACAGAATTCCAGAAATACTCAGTGCATGCTATAATATATAATAAAATGAAAAAAAAAAGAATATTACAAGCTTTCTAGATTTATTTTTTACTCCATTGGAAGCTGGAGATCTTTCCAGAATGCATGTGATACTGGAAGAATCTTGTAGAAGATGCAGAAAATACTTTTCATTCAACTCCTTTGACTCTTAATCCCTCAAAAAAGTGACTTTCACACTAGTTTACAGACACTCTTTCAAACATGCCTATTTGCCTAAAAAATGTTTCAGGTTTTGCTTACGTGTAACATTCAAGGCGAGGAGAACATGATGTGTTAACTACTTGAGGAAGGTCTGAACTATAGCATTTTTTTTAAATAAAGTGCCCACCACACTTTCAAACAATTCAGTATTTCCCACTAAATCTTTTCAAACACACATGCAGATCTCTTCATGAAGGATTCCACCCTGGTCGCCAAATTGGGTGTTACAGCAAATATATGACATCACTGGGGTTTGTGTCTATGCTCAAAGTAATTTTGATAACACTTTTTATGGTTCTTTATTTGATTTTTTAGTTTCTTTTTTAAACACAGATTAAAAATTATTTCTTAAACTCAGTCTATTTTAATTATAAGAAATCAAGATACACATTTACTTAGAATTTCAGTCTTTAATCCTGCGTTCCCTATTCAGCCTCCACATGCAGTCTCTCAATCTACAATTCTGAGGCATAGTCCCATACAAACACAATATTAAGTTCTGTGGTAAACCTGCTACAGGAGGGAAGAAAAGATTAGATTGCTGCAGTTTAACAAAGATTCACCAAACTTGTCACCTACTTTATAACTTGCCAGGTTTTGACATTCATAGTTACTTGCAATCTAAATGTATTACTTATCTAAGTATTAATTACCGACTGAGGAAGAAAAAAAAAAAAAAAAAAAGAATTATCCCACAGGAGTAGCTTGAATTTTACATTATGGTCATTTGCAAGTAAATTTGCAAAGCTGTGCACAGGGAGCTAAAGATAAACCCCGCTAGAGAATAAATAGCTTTACACATTTTATGCTTGCATACAGTGTGCAAACTGTACCTTTCCATGTTCTAGCCTGAAGTTCCAATGGCAGCTAATATCTGGGAAAGATGCTGAATATCCCCATTGCCTCCACAATATGGTCCAATGATTACAGGAAAACTGTATATATAGTACAAAATCCCAAAACTGAGAATATGCCAAAACATTTTAGCTAAACACCATGTAGAAGATACTACTGGGGTACAAAATAAAGTTAAAGGAAGATGAAGCTAGGGCTGCCTTAAAATCCTAGTAGAAAGCAGGTTACTAGAGAAAAAAAAAAAAATAAAATTGAGGTTTCTCCACTTTTTCAGACATTTCTGTGTTCTTGAATGGCTTTTGTTTCCCCATCTATTCCTCCCCCTTTCCATTTCTTTCATTTCTGCATTTGTAATTTTAAGCCTATTATCTGTTTCATGGTCTCCCCATCATTTTCCATTTTTTTCCTCCATGAATATGCATTTTTCTTTCCTATAGTTTCTGCCTGGAATGTCAGGACTGTGTCTTGGATTTTCACTGAAAAAGTTCTCACAATCTGCTGTTCATCTTTCTTTTATGCACTTTTTTCATTATTCTTTTTCAAAGCTTTGCTCTGCCAAAAATCTTCATTTGTCCTTCCTCCATGGGACGCATATGAGGGTTTTTTAAGCTATGTCATCATTCCTTTACCCAAGATCTGTCTCTCTACATTATAACAGCTAAAACAATTCTATCCATTTGCATTAGAGCTCTCTCAGCTTTTTCTGCTTTGTTGAACAAGCCAATCTCCTGCCTTATGCCATGCCACCCATTCACTGGATGAATTGTAATGGCCTTTTATTTCAGTGCTCCTACTTTCAAATTAGTATAATTCTTTTATTTTCCTCCCCAATATTGCTACCACCTTGTTCTTTCATCCTCAACCTCTCTTTAGCACTATTTTCCACACTCCAGCCCTTTTTCTCAACGATTTTTTCTCTGCCCCAAGCTCCTACCTTCCACCCCCTTCAAAACAGTGGGGGAGTTTTAAACCTGTTTCTCCTTCTCTCATTTTCCTTCAACCTTCTGCAAGCCAGTTTGTAGCTCTCCTCACTAGTGAAACGACTCTCACTAATGGCATTTTACGAGCTACAATAAATAATTTAAGGGGAATGTTAATAATGCACAGGAGAGGAGGAAAGGAATTAAGAGATACAGGAAAATAGAAGTTTTCAGCAGAGAGCCACAAGAAGATTGAGATATACAAATACATTTTTCCGTATCATCTCTTACCAGAGAAAAAGACTCATATTCCAAGACTGATATATAAGGGAAGCAAGATGAAGTCTGATATTCAATAAATGATGAAGTGGAAAAAGGTTCATAAAATAGATCAGGATAAAGTTATAAAGGAAAATCCTAATCAAAACCAAGTGGGCTTTTCTCTAGTAGAGTTTGAAAAGAATGAAAATTGACTAGCAGCCTCAAGAAGGGGTTACAGTTTCATAGTATTCAGGATAAGACAGGCAGCCAGAGATCATTACGCACTTCGGGTTCTTCTTATTTTTTAGTCAATATTTCTCTCACATAACACACACACATTTGAATTGACAGAAAAAGTAGTCTGTTGCTTCATCAATGCAAATTGAAGCAGCTTGATTTAAAATTGTGATGTTTTTCCAGTAGTAATTCAAGTATTTGAAAGCCATGTATGATTGTTTGGATTATGCTTCTGAGAGGGGATAATGAAATACAAAGTGGGTACAGACTGTTTTCTGTAGCACAGGGACCATAATGCAGAACTGGACTTGTATTTTCCAGAAAGTTCAAGATTGTCTATGGATTTTCTATGAATAAATTTGCTTTTCTGGGAGGAAACTGAAGAGGTTTTCCATGAGAAAAAAACTGAAATCACTGCTTCTGAAAATGAAGGTGAAGTTTACAAGAGCCTCCCACAAAACTTCTGGGCATGAACCAAGTTGCCAGCTCCTGAAAAGATGAAAGGCAAAATGGTTGAGTGAACTAATTCAGTCTTTGACCATCAACAAGGCTGGAAAATTCCTGCCGATATCGATCTGCTTACTGATTAGAGTTTTCTAGGTGTTCAGCCAGAAAATCAAGCAGGATGTTTTTCCCAGAATAAAAATTTTCCTTAAAATCTCCACTAAAAATGTAGAAGTTCTGATATTCTGTCCAAGAGCTAATATTAATTTCCCTTGCTTCCTTAAAATAAATAAATAAATAAATAAATAAATCAACCAACCAACCAGCAAGCAAAACAAAACAAAACAAGCAAAGCCTCAAACAAAACAAACAAACAAACACCCCAAGGTAATCTTTCCACTTTTCAGCCTTGCAGATACAGCAGCACTTCTCTTCCAGTATAGCAAGTTGTTTTTTAAAAAAAAAAAAAAAAAAAAAAAAAAGAAAAAGAATGCTTATCAAAAATTTGGTTTAAGTTATCTCCAAATAAAACAGGAAAAAGAACCAGTCACAACAAATGAAAGCCAGTGAAAATCTGTTTCTTTCTTGTTAACTACAAATAAAATGTTTGCAGAAGCATGCTTTGCCATGCTTCCTGAGTAAGATTTCCCTTTTTTTCATGGACACACATGCGGAAAACTAAAAATACTATGGGGTTTCTGTGTAGAAACTTTTGGGTCAAATTTAGGCCTTTTCCCTTTATCCATGATTCTCCAAGTTATTATCATACTGCGTCACACGTGAACTAATAACATGTGAGATAAAATTTCTTAGTCTTGTGGTGTGCCAGCTGGTTAGCTTGGAAAATAAGCTTTGTCTCAGTTGCTTCAATTTACTTAACCAAGTTGCATAAAAAGTAAACATTCTATATAGTTTTGTGAGGCGGAGATCATGGTAAGGATATGCTTGCTAGTAATGTAAAAATTCTGAATCTTGTGTTTCTTGTCGACGTACCCTGTGAATGGGCAGTCTGAATGAATTTTATTACAAGAGAAGAGAAGCTTTTATTCTGAAATTTTTAACTAATTGTAGTTCTAGTGTTTCTCTCTAACTGTATAGTTTTCATAGATCCATTTCCTATAAATATGTTGTGTCAGGTTAATTACTTTAAAGTGAAAAACTTATCATTGAACTTTGTGCATTTAGAAGCTTTTAATTTACTTCAAATTAAGTTCAGTTAAGGATTGACTTGAAATTGCTGAAACCGAATCCAATCTGAGAACATTATACAGACACACATGATGACCAGTTAGGAAATAAGTATTGATGAAAATAAAAATGCAGAAAAAACATCAGAAAACCATAGCGTATCTATAGGACAAATTAACTAATGGGAGTCAAGAGCCCCCTTATTCTGTGAAGAAGCTATTCTCTGAACTGTATTAAACTCATAGGATTTAAAATATGCAGCCGCTGATCAAGGAAAATGAGTGGCAGTCCTGCAGATAGTCTTTATTTCCTGTTCATCTGAAAATTAAACACCTTGCTCTGGAAGCAAAGCTTCTTATCACCTGTGGTGTAGTTTTTATTGAAGCTTGAGCATTAAGTCTTTTTCACCTGAATCTTTTCTGAGTGAGCCTATGTCTTCAACACAAGACAGGCTGTGCCCTTAACCAGGGCTGTCTAACTGAAATTACTGAAAACAGCTAAACCATGTCAACCAGCAGTACAGACAGTACAACTCAGCTTATTCTGTCATACTCAACCTTGTCAAAGGGAAACAAATATCAGTTTAAATCTGAGCTACTAACAAGTTTGTTTTTCCTTCACTCCTCTACTAACCTGATCCAAGTTAGGGGCAATTTTTATTTGTAATTTTCTTTTACCTTTGGTGACAGCATTTCAGCGGTAATTCAGCCACAGCACTCAGGATCTTCTGTGACATTATGCTCCATCCCTGTCTCCCACATCACAGCTACATTCTGCACTACATTAACAAGATCTACAGCTCCCTTAACATTTCCATATAGACACCAAAGGATATGTAAAAACATTAGCTTTAATCCCTTGAGAAATATTTCATTGTAATCTGTTCCCGGGGGGGTTCTGAGCTACCACTGAGGAATAAATTCTAACTAGCTTTGATTTTTTTTTTTTGTATAGTCATTTTATTAAAGTGTATTAATGTACTTAGCTTGCTTCTTTCTGACAAGATGTTCTGCAGAAGACTTTTTTAAAGCAGTTATGCAATAGTCTTGATTATTTGAAAAGTTTCTATCCATAGGATTTTAAACAATTCATTTTAGGAATCGGTTATGAGAAAGACAAATAATAAATAAGATTTTCTCAAAGTTTGTAAACATTTTCAACTTCTGTTGTTATTTCATGCTGTGTTTGAAACCATTATCTACGTCTTTGTTCATGGATGCAATATGCCCTGTGGCAGCAGAAGGGAGTAGTGGGATTTCTCGGATCCGGTTTGCCTGACACAGCTCCACTCTTTGAGCTAAGTTTATCTTTTGGCACTACAATGTAACTAGCCTATGCTTGTTTAGCGGCAAAGGTTGCTACAGCTTTGCAAGTAGCATCCTGTCCTCTGAGAAACACTTTGTGGAAACCAAGTCTGAATTTTAACAGCTGAATTTGACTTAATTTTCAAACGAAAACTGCACAAGCAGGAGAAAAATTACTTTCTGAAGTCTACTTGAGTTCCCTTACACTATAGCAATTGAGTCAAATCCGGCCTCCAACCATGGCAACCTTCAGTGAAGCATCTCTCTTCAGAAAACCATCAGCAGACCCATGTTGCCAGTACGTCCTTTGTTAGCAGTATTGTCAACTTGCCACAGTATTCAGTCTAAATTGTAGCAGAAACCGTTACTTTAGTCTAAACTTCATCCATCTGCCAAGACAGCACAGCACTTAGCTACTGAATGAGCCTGCACAGCACTACCAAGACAACTTCACTTGAAGCCAAATATTTCAGTCAAAATTTCCCTAGTGCATGTCTAGAGCAGCCAGAATGCACCTAACTACCTGGCATGGGATATCATGCTTTTTGCAAGAAAAATTAATGAGTAGAATCATGAAGAGAACCATGAAGGTCAGAAGGGACCTCTGTTGGATCAATGACTTATCAAGACAGACAAAGATCATAGTGCTCTACAGCTAATGCTACATCTGGACACTGACTGTAAGTGGTTCCAACATTCCCCTTAGCTGCAGACTTGATGAGGAATATAGCACGGACAATAAAACCACCCCCAGGAGGAGGAGGATGATACAAAGGTAGAGTAAGCTGCAGTCACTGGATTGCTAAAAGCATGTCCCCCACAACCCTCAAGAAAATAAAAAGCATGTTGCTTTCTTCCCCACCATGACTGGCTGCAGGAAAGATGGGAGAATTTGAGGCGGGGTGTGTAACACCATGTGCTGTCTCCAGCCTCAGGTAGCCACTGAATCACATGTTGGCAAAAAATCCTCATGTAAAGCATGGATATTCTTATGACCTGGATAGTTTCCATATTAATACATTAAGAACTCAGGAATATTTTTTGTTTATTTTCTAATGGTTTGGTGTCAATTCATTAACCCAGTAAATTTGCTAATGAATATTTTAATAGCATTAATATGCTGCATATGCAAGTCAAGTCTACAGAGTGTCACCTGGAGAAGAGCTACTTCAACGCTCAGTGCAAGTTTTTTTTTACTACCCTTTTCCTTCCTCTAGATCAGGCAGGTGGCTTTCCAGTAATAATCACATCCTTCACCTAAGTCATCATGGAGGACAACTGCACATGGGCAGTGAAGATTAATTTTTTTTAAAATGCAAGCAAAATGAATTTTTAAAGGGTTCAAAATAGCTTTGGATTCAGAAAGCCCTTTACAATCCATGGACAGTTCTCTTCGAGAAAAGATGCTTTTAAGTTACACAGAATTCTCATATGTCAGTTCAGAAATTTCTTTGTCTCTTCTACCACATAGTCTGTATAATTTAAGGTGACTTACTGTACAGGAAAGTTCACCTTCCATTAAAGTGTTTTCTTTAGTAAGCACTCTCCTGAAAGTGCTGTAGTGTAAACATGAGTGGCTACGAATATGAACATTTATTAAATAGTGCTGATGAATTTTTCAATACCTAAGGGAGAGCAATTCACAGCTCAATCATTCAGGCCATTTTAAGCGCTGCACAGGACAATTCCACTACATCTTCCATTAATATTTAATTGCCCATTTTATTCTATTTACCTTTTTGGTTAATGTATAATTTAAAGCCCTTCTACTAAACAAGGAGGGGTGGGGGAAAAGAGAACAACTGTTAGCCTGCTTTTAACAAATCTCTGGTGAGAGCTTTTCCTCCATTTAAAATTCATTGCAAAGAATTTTTATTTAATATCAGTAACACAAACCCCAGGTATTAAAGCAAAACTTGGAAGTAATTGTTTCATAACAGTCCTGACGTGGACTCAGATTTGACCTATGCCAGTTTCTGACTGACAGCCTTTGACAAAGCATGCCAGCAGCCTGTGATGATGCTACATAGCATGACCACTGGAAAAAAGCACAAAAAAAAAAATCCATTGTGACAAAAAAAACTCCTGTTACACAAAGATTATTCCATAGGAAGTAATACTCTTCATGGTTTTAGTGGAGAGGGAAAAGGGATCGCCCAATATAATAAAAACACTTTGTCCACTTTTACAGAAATTGGGATTGTTTACAGCTGGATATATTACATGACAGTGTTTAGGGAAACCAAACCAAACCAAACCAAACCAAAATAAACACCACTAGGTTTTTTAATAAGCTAGATTAATAGTCCTGAAAATATTTGTGTACTGTAAACTGGATATGAAAGCAACAATAACGTGTTACACTTGCTCTTCAGTCATTGGGATATTGAAGCTTCTCATAATCATTGGGATTAGTCATTGGGATATTGAAGTCATTGGGATATTGAAGCTTCTCATAATCAGGAATCTCATAGAGAATGATTGATATATTAATAACAGCAATATAACTGTTTTTGAATTGGAAAAAAAATAATAGTTTCAGTACTCAGGCTTTTGGTATTTTTTGGAAGTCACACACAGACTTACCACTTTCTGCCTTAGGATAAGATCTGCAGTTTATGGAAAACCAGACACACTTTAATCACTGCTTTGTGTGCTCCTTTGTCATTACACAAGGATTGTTGCATGACTACAGAGCAGACAAATACCATTTGCTCTGAGAAGTGAAATTGTTATACTGCTTACCAGATTCAAAGTCCTTTTGTAGTCTGTATTCTTTTAGTAAGCAGGTTATTAAAATTATCCTATATACATTATCATTATAGGTATACAATGGATAGAGAGAAGTTGATATAGACACAGACACTATCCTATACATTGGATAATGCATATATATACACATACACACTATACACAAATGTATCCATACATATGTATATATATATACACTATTTCTTCAAAAGGAAGATCCACTCTTTCAAGAAAATTACTCTCACATGGTCAGTTCTGCCATGTTGTGTAGCCACAGCTGTTCCTTTTGACAATTGTGCTCTGTCTCCAAGCAAATCTCATTTATTTTTTCTTTCTGAACGGTTTTCTGTCCTCAAAGGGTGAATACATTGGCTGCATGCCATCCTTCGGAAAATCAACTCACTCCAGGATGTTCAGGTGCTCTTGCTCTGTGCTTCCTGAAGATGACAAGCAATGACGTAAAGAGTGAGGTAGTTGAGGTACACTGAGTAAAACAATACTTGTTTTCCTTTTTGAGCTACACAGTTTACAGCAGACAACACTGTAAGCCAGAAAGTAATCATACCACAAGTCTTACCTCATCATTAACAGACACAGAGTTACCATTCTTCTAGGCATCAATACACATTGGTCCTACAGGATGTAAAATCTGCTCCTACCTCATCAGACCCAGACAGCAATCCTGATGCTGTCAGGGTGGATTTTCAAAGAGCTCTATCTGCTAACACTGCACCTTTTGCTCTGTTTCACCCTAAGGATAGGTAGGACACTATACTCATTCCACACACATAATAATAATGGTATGATTCAGGAGACAGTCAAACATTTTAAATGAATCAGTCAAATATGTCAGCAGAAGCCTGGATCTGCAAACATTTTGTAGCATGAACTAGTGACAACACAGATTAAATATAAACGAGAAATGTTACTTTAAAATGTCACTTAAAATGGGCCCTCTACTGCAACAGTTGACTCATCTTATGTAAATACTTTATTTAGTTGAGACACAGCATGTCCATGTTTATCATTCTGCCTTTGTGACAGGGTCACATGGGTAAGCTGAATGTAATCAGCAATTAGCAGTGAAGCTTTCAAATTGTCTTCATGTGAATGCAATAGTCAGTAATTGAGTTTCACAGTCCTAGTACCTGTATATGTTTCTCTGTACATCCTTACAGGTGTTCCTGTATGTAGCTTTCAAGATAAAGAATTGCTTAAAATGCATTTGTGGAAGAGGTTAATCAATATCACCTTTCCAGTACATCCTTCTGGAGAGGCTGCATGGTTGGTGCAGACATACTTCATAAAATACAGGCAACCAGTAGATGGGAAATACAAAGTTGTACCATGTGAAATCTTGCTGTCATCGAACTACATAAGAAAAAACATCACTAAATCAGAGGAAGTAGTACGGTACTCAACACATTCCACATGAAAGCAATTAATTTCTCTTGCATATAATATAGCTTCTTCATATGCAGACTTCACATAAACTCTAAAAAGATAGAAGTATACAGTAACTTTCATAAAAATTGCAGTTTACCATATCACTTTTGAACCTGATGGGGACACAATCATGCAAGGACATTGAGATTTCAATACAAAATCTTAAATTTGTTTTTTCAAACAGTGAAAAACTACTCTTTGCCATCAAAATAGAGATGACAAATCTCATGTAAAAATGGTTTTCCAAGCCAGACTTAAGAAGGACTTTCCAAGACAGTTAAAGGAAAAATAAAAGTATTGCCTTTAGAGACTTACAGGAAGAAAATTTCAAAAATGATCTGCTTACTAAGTAAAAAAATAAAAAGTAGTTGATGTCCTCAGTAGAAATGGTGCTTGGCCTGGCTTTACTTCAGGGTATGTTTGGTACTTTTTAATTGTGAAAAGAGTTTTCTGACAAGGATTTTACTATATTTTTAAATATCATTGAACAGCTTAGGAAGCTTTTTTTGCCACTGTAAATGTTCTATGCTGATAGGCAAAAGGGAGAGGGGGGTGAATTTTAGATTTAAATCATATTAATCTGAAATATTGGATTGTCCAGAATAAAACTCATGAGAACAGTGTCCTCCTTGCCATAGCCACAATTACTGCTGAGAGGATCAACACAAGAATTTCTATATTTTTCCTTAGAGCCGGACTGATATAAGAAAAAACTATAAGTCAGGTCCTATATCTGCAGAAGCCAGAGTCCTGTCTTCATAGGAAAATTGCACACAATGTTAGTTACCTTTTACAATAATGTTCTAATGACTCTGTATTTAAAAATAGGATTCTCTTCCTTACACAAATTTAGATGTAGCTTTTGAAAAAGACTAGACTATCATGTATGTGACTGTAGGATTACACATTAGTTTATGGTTTAATTTTTAAAGTAAATTTATTTTACAGAATTATCTATTATATACTACTGTATGTATGACCAGTGGTGCAAATATATTGCAATATTCTCATATACATCAAAAAAAAGGAAAAAACTATTCAAAAATTGCGATATTTAAATAATTTTTTAATCTAGCTTGAATTTATACAGTTTTAACAGCCTATTAATTCAACATATGAATATATAGGCATACATCCACTGATGATGCTATTTATTTCTAACAGAAACAAAATCCAAATATTTGCATAGTCTTGAAATAATTACTGGAAAGAAAATAAGTGGCTCTGTACTGAATATTTTCTTGAACTGAATTAGAAATTTCCTGATGCATCTTCTTTCGCCAACTGGATAAAAAGAGATTCATTTTTACAGACAATTCCAAACATTCCACTGTAGCTCAGACATAAGTCCTGAGCTGCAAAAAAGCAGTACAAAATCATTATGATATTTGACATAAAATGTCTAGTAGCAACAGAAATTGAGTTAGTTTCTTTTCTTCTGGATAAGGGATAAAATATAATTAACCCTGTGGATACTCTAAGTCTGAAACTAGGTTAGAGCAGTAAAATATGCGTGTCTCCTGCGAACTAAATTATGGAGAAAATAGAGTACAATTAAACCAGATATTTGGCATTTCCAAACAAGTTTATGAGAAAGAAAAAGAAAAAAAAAAAACAAAAGGTCTTTTCTACTTTTAAATGTATGTGAGGTTTTAGTATAAATTTGTATGTTTGGCAGGATATGTGCTTTCCTACTCTAAGGCTCACATTTTACAGCCTTAGACAGTGTGCAGAAGCCCAAATACATTCTTCTGTACCTAAACAACATATGTAATAGGTTAGTCACCAAAACCTATAGTATAATGAAACAATCCTTTTTGTTAGCCATCTGTCTCTTCACATCACTTTCTCTAATTATTGTTACAATGTAGTTTCAGGGTTTCATAAGAAATGTTAGGTAATATTAGTAGCTGCATTTAATTAGATTATTTAAAATTCAATTTGGAGTTAGGTGTCGATTAGCTGATATATGCATGTGTCAGAAAGAAGTGTGGGAGCAAATGCAAGGAAGCTTATTTTGCTTTGCTTGACTGGCTACTAAGGGAGGGGAAGATGCACCTCCCCTGATCTGTTATATACAGCCTTTGCTTTTTCTCCTGACTTTGCCGCCTCCTTACCCCGCCTGACAGATAGGAAAGTTACAACCAATGCTAATTTAGATAACATCTGAAGCCTAGCCTGACAAGGTGTGTTCAAATTAGGAAGCAATCTCTTCACATAGAAATACCTTGTTTGTTAGATTAGTGGCACATTGGCTCTGTGTGACAGCTTGTTTCCTACGGGTGAGCTATCTGCATTTCCAATGCAAGTAAGCCATATCATCATTTAAAGAAAAAATAAAGATGTCATTTCTCTTATTTGTCACAGAGTTAATGTGATATTCCTTCTCAGTTTTCTTCATTGTTGACTTCTTAGGGAAATAGCAGCAACGGTGTACCTTCGATTGAGACACCTAATTTTGTTATAGATGAACATAATGTTGTGACAAAACAGTGGCACGGCTGTCATAACACCTATCACACATTAATCATGACAATGACAAATAGCATAATTACCTTATCTGGAATGCCTAGCATGCACACTCAGTACGCACCACTGCAACATAAGCATATCAAGCATGGTTTAATTAAAAGACATCAATACAGGTTAGTTAGACATGGTCTTGGAGACACTGATACAAAATGAAAATGAAATTATTTATCAATTCCTTTTTAGGGACACTCAAAGACCAATTACGTAGCCAACAAGGTAATTTGAATCTATTTTCCTAATCAGTCCCTTTGATGACAGTTCTGCATGGTGAATTGAGCTACTGGCATGTGTTTCTGACCCAAAACTTCAGCTATATACCATGTTCAGTGGTTATAGTTTCTTCCGATATGGCTTAAATGTTCATCTGTCCTACATCCCTTGATTGTACAAAATGTAGCAAAACTGCATACTGCTGGGTAAAACTTTTCCTTCCCAAAGACTCTCCAAGGGAGAGAGAATACTGAAGCTTGTGCCACAATGTGCTCTTTGGGTTCTGGAGTTTCACCTGCCAAGCCTTAGGTATCATGTAGCAAGAGCCCATTATAAAGGTAACTACCATTGAAAAGCACAAATCCAGGTCAGGCTTTAATTTCAAGCAACCCAAAGCATTAAGAGATAAGTTTTTGTTCCAGAATGATATCCAGTTCAAAGTTTCTTTACTGTAGCTTCATTCTATGGGTCCACATGTGCATGCGCATTAGCAGCAGTTTTGTTTAGGCTTCTCTGTAGTAAAATACACCCACAAAATACTGCTGCCAAGGTTTACTTCACACAGCAAATTCCAATGGTAATTACCAACTTGTAGTATTTTTACTTTTTGCTCCAGATTTGTTAAGCTGTGCAACTCATTGAATTCACTTATTGAATTTCTAGGGGCAGTTCATGAATTGTACTGAAGCTGACTCAATAAAATATTAATGAATCAATTTCCATAGACATGGATTCATTATCTCTCTGGATGGCATCAGAAAACACAGTCCTGCAGGTAGTATTCTTCCACATGCCTGCCAGACGATTTCATTTTATTATTCAACTTTTAAAGCCTACACTCAGGCTTCTTGATAAGTTTACACCAGTAGCTTCTCAATCTCTTGCTCCAAGACAAATTTAAGGCTGAAACAGTGTAATATTATTTAACTAAACCTCAGTAATGCATCCAATCTGATTTCCTATTTGCCAGCAAAGCAAGATTGTCAGTGATGTGCTATGGATCACAGGAAGCAGAGATTTTTCAAATACAAGAAATTCCTTCAAAATATGAAAGTTTTAATTCAATTTTTTTTTTTTTTCATTAAGAACTATAAAGGAAAAATTGGCAACATACTTTAGTATTTGTTTTCTGGCATAGAAAATTTACATTGATGAATCCAGGATTTAATGACTTTGTTTAAGATATTTACACTTCTGCAGAGGAGTTATGTGGAGTGATAGTCTTCAGAAATGTACGTAAGACCTGGAAACTTTTTCAGCCTTATATATTTTAAGACACCACATGGTTATCCTGTGATGTCTCGAATAGTACAGGTCTGTTCTTTAATAAGCATACTGATTCTTCTCTCACATGCTTCAGATATGCAACGAAAATCATTACACAGACTTCCTCTGGATTAACCATGGAGGAAAGACAAACAGCTCATCTCCTTTGGCATATTGGACTTGGTAGACCAATACCTGAATTTCTGTCAGGCTCATAAAGTAAAAATATCACCATCAGGATAAACTGTTTTCATTAAATTTTTGTTCAGTGGAATTAAACTTTGCATTTCTATCTAAATTCCCTGCATGGCATTAATTTTTAGGGTGTTCTTTGACATAATCAATTGCAAACTAGAAAATGAAATGCAAAAATCTTTCCTCACTTGCCTAACTTAAGAGTGTTAATGAGGGAAATTTTTATTCTTCTTCTATTCATGTTCATCAGATACCACACGGAAGTACTCCCTTTCCCTAATAATGGTAACCAGCAGGCCTTTGATGTGAAGCTGCCAATTACATTTGTCTCTCTAAGAGGTTTATTATTTATCTTCTCTGTTGCAGCGCCCATGTGGCAGCACTGATATTGAGCAGCTGGACAGATTGCACCCTGGAGCCACATCTGCAGCTGTATAGATCAACACCACTTTCATTGCCTCAGTGCTGGAGAAGTTCATTTTCTGTCAGTTAGATTTACTACCTACTTCATGAATTGTTAAGGATTTTCCCTCCCCCAATTTCATCTTCAAAGCATGTTAGCGAAATCTGGTGCTGATTGTTAACAGCTGATTAGTGAAGCATTTGCTTACATTTTTTTTCTAATTAATAGGGATTTCCAGTCGGGTATGCAAACATAAATCTTGAATAGTAAAGAAAATAAACTGGTTTCTATGTGAAACTGGAAAATGGCAGCAAAATACCATGCTATTTAAAAAAAAAAAAAAAAAGAAATATCCAAACACAGGAGTGCATCACGTATCACTGCTGTTTCAGTCATTTCTTAGGATTTAAGCTGACCAGGCAGTAATTACTCACATTAAGATTTCTTCCCTGAGAAAGTTGAATCCTAAATAATTTACTTTCCATGAAGAGCAGCAACAACAAAATTTTAAAAAAGAAAATCATTCTGCCAGTATCAATAATATCTTAGCGAGAATCTGTATGTTTTTCTAATAATTTATTTAAGGAATACCAATTTTATATAAACCTGCTTACATATACAGTATTATCAAGTTTCTATTTAGACTGCTGTCATACTATAAAGTCAGAATCAAAGTAACTGGGCTAGTTTCTGGGGCTAGTAATGGCTACAAGATCCTAGGTTTTCTTCTCTTCCATGTATTGTAGTGACTTCCTCACCTTCCTTGTGACTCAATAGAGCAAGCTGGTCCCAGCCAAATAGGTAGCTCAAAGTACCCACTGGGGAAAAGAATATAAATTTTTTCAGAGCTTTCTAACTCAGACCCAGTCATATTCAACATTCATAATATTCAACTGAGTTAGCACAGCTTGTGTACACTCAGCTTGGCTTTGGAATATGTTTTTCCCTATTTAATTCATTGGCATCAATGGACTGAAAATATACAAGGGAAGAAGGACTCTTCTTCCATTTTATCATTCACTCCTTACAAGATGAAAAAAGTTATACTGCTTTCCCACTTTCAGGCAGACTTCTGAAAAAAACAAACAAAAAAATCAGAATGTCTGGAATTCTACAGTTTTTTGAGGTCAGTTCAACTCAGGAAGTAAAAGCAGCATTTATACATATGCAGGATGTGTCCAGTTTTCACCTCTGTTGTCAGATCAGAGAAGTTTAATATAATTCCTATTCTTTTGATGTTAATCTCGGATCACCTGCTGTCAAGTGGTATCTCAACAAATATAGACTACATTTGTACTTGGTTAGCAGCACACATCTTTGATTCCTCCAACCTCCTCCCCAGCTAATATATTTGGGAATTTAAACTCGAAGTCATGGGTCCTGTGCCCCACCATTTGGAAGAGGCATATGATACAACAGTTCATCATTACCATGCTCTATACATTTCTATGAGATGAAATCTCCACTGCAACATTACATGTTTAGCCCAAAGGAGAATTCCCAGAAAAACTTGGCTGTCTGTGTATAGTATAAAAGATTGCTATAATGAAGTCAGAAAACAGAGGCATTTTTAAAAGGAATGGAAAGAATCAAATTATAATTTGATGTGTAGTGAATGTATCCAAAAGTTTGTATCATTTGTATAGGACTATGTGAAAAGCTCTGGGCAGAATTCTACAGAGTATAGTGGTTGCAAAACAGAGCTCAGAAAGAAGAGGGGCAGAATAGGGAAGTCAAGCATTCTGCATGCTTAAATTTCCAACTAGCTAACAATGTGGAAGGTCCTTTCTTCTCCATAATTTCTTAATATTGAAATAATTCAATTTTGCCAGTTTTTTGAAAAAGATGCTCTAATTGCAAATGACCATTTGCAGCAGCAAAGAGTTAGAGTTCTGTTCTTCATGTTTGTAACTACAGATCTATCTGAATGATTCTACCAAAGTCCACAACAGAGTTGCTAAAGGAGAATTCAACAATCTTTTCTGATGACAAAAGAGACATAATCCTTCTTTAAATATTTTTGTGGTCAGTGGTATTATTTTTTTGTGTCATGGCTGGTTGCCATTTCATTGTTACTATCTGGAATGCATTATGATTCTATGTCTTTCCAATATTGAAATTGACCACAGTAAAATTCTGAATTAAAGCAACATTTTCATGCTGTAGCAGACAGTTAAGGTTAGCCCTGTGCATAAAAATACAACATGAAATACCCAACTGATTTTTTATTTGTCTACATAAATACAGTAGAGGATTATTGCTGATGAAGTGGATTATCAGGTTACCTAGACACATTAGGAAAAAGTTAACACTTTTTTTTTAGTATTCCATCAATCATTATGAATTACTGGTTTGTTCTGTGTAAAAGTAATTATTTTACTTCATATTATATTCATCATATGATTTATGATTGTATGATTGATACGATCATTGATATGATCATTGCTCATATCGTATGTCAAATATATACCCAGAGAGACGTCTATGTGAGAAGAAAACCTTAAGCACATCTTATTCCCACTCTTTCCATGAAGGATGCTAGTTTTAATATCATGGGTGTATATGCATGTTTTACTTATACTTCAAGCTGCACAGAAGGACTGGGCAAGCCATCAGGCTTTTGAGACAGTCACCCTTTTAACAACCTCTAGCTAGCTTCATCAACCATTACAGTTGGCAGATTGTGGCCATATGGATCTGCAGACATGATTTCCTGTTCAGTCTTCATATTGTCATGTACATTGTAGGGTGATGTGACAGATTTGTGTCATGTGCAAGCCTCCGTATTCCTCACTGTAATTTCTACCACCTGGGCTGGTCTGTAAGAGCTAGAGCAAAAACATCTACAACTTTTCAAGACAGCAGTACATTAAGATGGTCTTTGGACCGTATTTTTGCTGTTCTGAGCAAATAGCAAAGCAGCTAACTTTAAGCAGATATTCTCCAGCATCTTGTCCTCATGTCTAGGCACATTTCTTCTCTGATTATGTTGCAACAGTCACTCCAAATGAACTTGCAATCTTTAAATATGCTAATGCAGTAATCATAAAGAGATTAATTTTTTTGTTGTGTACAAATATCTAGCATAGAAATATAACAATTCTCACCTGCATCAAGGTATAATTCTGTAAGAATTAAGTGAGGGTGGTAGGAAGAAAAAGGAAAGCAACATTGATGCTACTGTCTTGTGATAGTAAAGTTCCTCTAAAAACAATATTTATATGAGTGGGCCCAAATAACCTCCATAGACTGTCATTCATTGTTGCAGAGCAAAAAGACTGAGGAATATAAAAAAGAGTGAGTCTTTTAATTTTTCTCCATAGGAATACAGATCATAATTTGAATGTTTCAGGAAAAAGAAAAAAAAATTCTTGACCATTTTTGGTCACGCATGATTTCATATCTTGTCATTAAAGCTATCAAATATAAGCCTGCTCAACTCACTAGCTTTTAGAAAAATACACATTCATTCTTTCAGATTAATTCTGTAAATGCTCTCCTGAAAGCACAAACTCTATTTTCTGGAAATGCCCATATATCTGTTAATACATATATAACACTTAGAATCATAGAATCATAGAATAGTTAGGGTTGGAAAGGACCTTAAAATCGTCAGTTCCAACCCTCCTGCCATGGGCAGTGACACCTCACACTAAACCATGCCACCCAAGGCTCTGTCCAACCCAGCCTTGAACACTGCCAGCGATGGAGCATTAACAACTTCCCTGGGCAGACCATTCCAGTGCCTCACCACCCGAATAACTCCCACACAATTGTGAGAAAATGAACATAAGCTGGCAGTGCATGCTCTCAGCGCAGAATGCCAACTTTACCCTGTGCTTCATCAAAAAGAGTGTGACCAGCAGGTCAAAGGAGGTGATCCTACCCCTCTACTCTGCTCTCGTGAGACCTCACTTAGAGTATTGTGTGCAGTTCTGGTGTCCTCAACATAAAAAGGACATGGAACTGTTGGAACAAGTCTGAAGGAGTGCCACAAGGATGATCAGGGGACTGGAGCACCTCCCGTATGAAGATAGGATGAGAAAGTTAGGGCTGTTGAGCCTGGAGAAGAGAAGGCTGTGTGGAGACCTCATAGCAGCCTTCCAGTGTCTGAAGGAGACCTATAGGGATGCTGGGGACGGACTCTTCATGAGGGACTGTAGTGGTAGGACAAGGGGTAATGAGTTCAAACTTAAACACGGGAAGTTTAGGTTGAATATGAGTAAAAATTCTTTCCTGTGAGGGTGGTGAGGCACTGGAATGGGTTGCCCAGGGAAGCTGTGAATGCTCCATCGTTGGTGGTGTTCAAGGTTGGGTTGGACATAGCCTTGGGTGACATGGTTTATTGGGAAGTGTCCCTGCCCATGGCAGGGAGGTTGGAACTAGATGATCTTAAGGTCCTTTCCAACCCAAACCGTTCTGTGATTCTATGATTCTATGATTCTACTAATAAATGGGGATTAAGCATGTACAGGCTAGAAACCTGGGGCCTGACTTATTTTTGTGTGGGTTCTGTTCTTGCTTTTTTTTGGTGTTTGTTTTTTGTTTCTTGCTTTCTGTTTTTTTGCTTAGGCATATAAATACACCTGCATTTTTCTAGGCCTAAGCAAGCATGTGTTCCTCATCTGTGTGGATCCCTCACTCTCTCACTTAGACTGTTGCTGGCTCAGGGATTTCTGCTTGGTGTTGTTTGGGTGCTTCAATCATGCTGTTATAGTTATCAACAAAAGAGGCCACAAACACCCGGAATACAAAGTTGCATTCAAAGTCTGCAGGCCTCAGGCTTTTAGGTGCCTTGATAATTTAGTAAATTTTCTTCTGTCAGTTCAGCTTGA
The DNA here is from genome assembly GCA_030323915.1 of Brotogeris chrysoptera. Taxonomy (NCBI): domain Eukaryota; kingdom Metazoa; phylum Chordata; class Aves; order Psittaciformes; family Psittacidae; genus Brotogeris; species Brotogeris chrysoptera. The sequence goes on from JARCZZ010017009.1 coordinate 30,621, forward strand.
TGTACATATTAATACATCTCTACATATTAATGATGTATATATTAATACATCTCAAATGCACCACAAAGAATAAGCAAAATATATGTTGCTATTAGTCATTATTACACAGAAGAGGGCAGATTTGGGAATAAGGTTTAAACTTTGGACAGTTCTAAGACAAGCATCTCCTGTATGTATTATCACACTGAATAGAGCGAATCACAACACTAATCTCATTATTGAACTAACTATCCAGGTGTCATGACCACATGCTGAATGTTCTCTCTGTTCTGCAATAAGTGACACAAGCATACTTAATATTTCACGATAACGATCAACCATTATTTGGCTTTATGACTAGGTACATGGCCTAAAGGATACACTCCCATGACATTATAACAGATATGCTTTCTCATCTTGCTACATAATTGTTATTGTAAACCATATTTAACAATGATGCAATAATAATACCATGATTCATTAACAATAGTGTCCTTGGCATAATAGCCATTTTACAGTCCAGTACTGAGTTTACTAACAGAAGGACATAAAACTCCAGAAAGACAAAGAGCTTTTCAGCAATGTGGTTTGCTGATCTCCTAGTGGTCTCCCAAAAGGGAGAAGAAATATTAAGTAAAACTTATTTTGTTTTAGAAAAGAAAAAGTTGTTTTGTTTTATAGAATAAGATCATGACAGGGAGTTAAGCTGTCAGTCACTATCCTGTGAAGCATTTTTGATGAGCTTACTCTTTGAAAAATCTATGCTTTAGCAAAGTTAACTTTTTTTAGAAAGTCACTTTTTCTCCAAACATGCTGGTAGTCATAAAAGATGTCAGAAGAGACTAGATCACACCTGCACACATAACGTGTACATCCACACACACCTGTAGTATTATCTTGTTTTACAGTTTATGCTAATTTTTTGGTTTCTTTCTCTTTAAAATTACAAACATCTGTAGTACTCTTAAAATAATTCCTCTAGTTAAAAACTTTCCTTAAACCACTCTAATTTTAACTGTGTCAATGTTTACCTGATGCTCACACTGCGCTGAAAAGGGAATATGTGTTACAGAAGTGATAATTCATTCAACAGATGCAGAAGATTTGAATTGGAGAAACTGGGTTAAAATTTCTGAGCACCACACACACCCAAGTTGCAGATGCAGTGACAAAGCTAGTTTGATGTCTATGCCCAGAGCAGGGAATGAAAGACAGGGTGGATAAGGTGCAAATGGAGAACACCTCTGGAAGACCTGCTAAACTGGGAGCATGTGGCTTGGCATTCATGGTATGCAACAGCAGAAAGTCAGCCAAGGTCCAGGTGCAACTGAGGAGCAAACATACATTCTGTGTAGTTACAAGGGAATTTTGGAAAGCTCAAACACACAGAGAGGGAAGTTTGTTTATGGGTAAAATAACCGCAACAGATGTCTATTAAAAAGCTGCTTGCATGAGCTGTCACTGCTAGAATACAGTGTGTCTCACTTGGAAAAATCTTTAAGTGGCATTTCCCATTGAGTTAAGTAATTTAATACCTTCTCTGAAAATGGAACGCAGTAAGATCTAATCCTGAGAAAGCTCAAGCCATTACTAACTATGCTGACACTGTCCCAAGGACAAATTCCTCTCTTCAGTGTTCATGTCCAAGAAGACAGTTCTCACTCAGTCCATGTCTGAGTGGCCTGGGAGGTTAACCATTGTCCCAGATGAAAACATGGCTGGCACAGCACACTTTATAAATCCTGATGTTAACTCCCACAACTTATTTTCCTTCTTTTACCTCCACAACCCTGGGGCCATTAAACAACAGCTAGTAATAATACCAAGCTATTTCTAGAAATCAATACTCATTCATGGTGAATCTGGTAATTTATGTTGAAAAATAAATGGGTTTATCTTATATGAAGAGTAAATTCAACTTTACCAACAACCCTGAGGATGGCTGGACTGACTTCTTTAAATCTGAGCCCCAGGGGTTCCAAAATTATATAGGACAGATAGTAACCCATACAACAATAATAACCACTCAGGATTATGTAAATATCTCATACTAATTCCAGTTTTGCAAAGAAACATTAAGAGATTAAATCGGTCCATTTTATTGGGGGTCTGCTATTGTCCGCATGTCAGTAAAAAGTGTCCAGGTCCTTCCCTAAGTACCTAAAAGGGTGGAGGAATCCACACAGCCCTGTTTCGCATGCACTTCAAAAGATAACCAAACAGAAGAAACAACAAGGACATCTAATATTTATATCTGTAAAAGTATGAATGCAAAGTTTGTGCTGGGCAGCACTTAATATCCATTAGTGATTATGCATAATTTTCAGAGTAATATCTAGTACATGAAAGGAAGAAATTGAAAAAGATAAGATGAAACCATGAATTAAAAAAAGCCCTGCCAACCCCTTACAAACAATTGAAAAAAAGAACCTCTCATAAAAAAAAAAAAAATGAACTGGGAAAAGAAATTGAAAAGGAAAGGAAATTACTACATGTTACTATAACTGGGAAAGATTGTATCACAGGATTATTAGAATTTGGAGGAAAACATTATTATTTTCTAAATTGAATTGGATTATTTATTACCGTTCTAAAAAGTATTGAACACAAGGAAGAATCCAAGCAAATATTAGATTAGACCTGGAAATAATATATATGAGAGAAGTGGCTCTGAGATAAATCTCTATACAAACATTACAAATATTAAATTCTCCTTCATGTAGCTCTGATCTGATAAGAATAGCTTTACATTTTTTAAATACCTAGTTCTGTAGTTCTAGTCACTACCTATATAGAAAGACTGTTGGTCACATTCTTACTGCAGGAAATCCCAAGTTCAGCAGGAAGACTACAGAGAGGTGATGTTTTTCTGTCCTAATCAGGCCCCATCTGATACTTCATTCAGGCTTCACAGGCCTTCTGTGTGAACAGATTCTCTATATTCTTTAGATCCGAAAATAAGATACATCAGTATTTCCTTCCTAACATTATTAATTTTCCCTCTGTTGACATCACCTTTCCAAAACTGGGAAATTGAACTTACTGAAATGTTGAGTTTCACGGTCTACTGCAAAGGCCAAACAGACTTTCTTTAGATCTTTTCTTCCTTTAATGCTTTCTAATGAGAACTTGGAAGAAATTTATAATAAACATTAGAACTGTACACTCATGTTGATCATTGAACATATGCCTGCATCTGAAAGATGATGCATATAGTCATCTGTGAATGTGATTTCAAAGACAGTAATTACATGTGCAGCTTTCTGTCCAGCCTCTAACTCTTATTACCAGTCTTTGGCTCAAGAAAATGCCAAGCTGACCCTACTTATGCCTGCTGGGCAATTTTGCTATAAAATAAGGAATGAGGGAATTTGGTAGAATAAATCTTCCAAATTGTTGAAAATAATTAATAGGTGAAAGCTTTACGTTTTCAGGATTTTATGTCATATTTTAATTCTTTACCAAGTAATTAGTAAGCATTTAGAGTTTAAAAGTATTATGATCTTCATTGGATAAGAATATTTTTTCTCATATACTGTATATATGATTTTAGTATCATTCTTACACAACCAAATTTATTTACTATCCAACACAGGCCTTTAAATCAACAGTCAGGTTAAAATTATCATAATTGGAGGCAGTATCTTCACAGGAATGACACCATGCACTGCTTAAAAATAAGGAATCCATGCTACATCTGTTCATCTTGGGACACAAGGCAAAAAGTATGGTCTGTTGCCGCAAGTAAAGTAACAAAGCCAGAACTGTGAAAACAAAACCGTAGAAATCTGTGTTCAGTATTTTCCCTTGTTTACAAATTCTGCCCCAGACCCTCCTTGTCATTCTGATAAGAGAGGACTGGCCATTTGAAGAAAAAGGAGGAATTTCTTTTCAATCACAACCAAACTACTTTGTACAAATCTTAATACTACTATAGGCCAAAAGCTTCAGGATTTGGAGGTTGAATAGTTGTGAGTTTCTTTGTTTTGTTCTATTTTGTAAAAATACAGTAAGTGTTTAAGAACTACACTAGAATTATTCACAATTTTGACAAAGGATAAACAATGATTGACACATGCTTTTGGATTAGTTTGGCTTTTTGCATTGTTTTTTTTTCTTTTAAGTGCATTCCCCTCAATTTTGCCCTCCTAACCAGGCAATTAAAAAAAAAAAAAGTATTCTTTAACTTATAATGCATATAAGAAACTTCAAATCAGAATACAGCTGAAACTATCTCTTTCCTCCCTAGTGTTGCGGTTTAGGCTGTAAATCATGCAGTTTGCTCACTCACTCCCTCCTCTTTCTTTCCCCCCCCCTCCACTCCGGGGGGCGGGGGGAATGGGGAGAAGAACCAAAAGAATACAACCCCCATGGGCTGAGACAATAACAGTCCAGCAACCAAGGCACAACACAAACCACTACCACCACCACCACCACCACCAACAAGGGAAATACAAGGGAAGAGGATACAACTTCTCACCACCCAATGACTGAGCCGTGAACTGAACTCTTCTGGGTTCCTGCCCCCAGTATTTCCATCCTGGGCATGACATTCTGTGGTATGGAATACCTCCTTGGTCAGCTTTGGTCAGGTGTCCTGTCTGCTTCCTCCCGGCTTCCCCTCCTCCCTGGCAGAGCAGGAGACTCAGAAAGTCGTTGGTCAAACCAAACATTCCAAGCCTTAACTATAAACATTGGTGTTATCAGTGCTGTTCCCAGGCCAAAAGTCGAAAACACAGCTCTGCACCAGCTACTAAGAAGGGGAAAAATGACTGCTACTGCTGAACCCATGACACCTAGGAAGAGCCCTAAGTCTGCAAGGAAGGGCAGACTAGCTTCCTCAACCACTGTCTTCAAGGGTTGTGCTCAAGGAGGACAGCTCTAAGTACTCCATGAGCTCTGGGGTCTAAGGGGGAAGGAGTAAACATGGTGGCACTGAACAAGCCCTTCAGACATTGCTGCTAATTGCCGACAATGTACAGTGCGAGGTCCCTGCAGGTGCACTCCAATATCACACTGACAGCCTGCCCTGCTTTGCAACCTGCCTCTATCTTCATCAGTACTGTCAGAATCTGAGCACCTCATTAACATCCGTGAATTAATTTCATCTCTGAGCTAAAAATTCCACCTTCCTCATTGTGCAGACAAGGCTGCTGTGACTCAGGGTGTAAGAAAGGATCAACTGCATAAATATAGTCACTGTTGTAAACAACTCAGACTAAATTTCTGAAGAAAAATGTGCCTACTAAACCTGCTGAGCACTCACTGAGACCTGTGTCCTCACTGACCTCTCTCAAGGACATCTCTTTGTACGCTTGCACGGGTGGAACAAAGCCCCAGTTACTGTGCATGTGGTACAGTTTGTACACTCTCCCCCTGTCCTGATAGCAATTTTAATAGTCATTACTTCTCAGAGAGGATATTAATTCAATTAACTAACATACATAAAGCATGTAAGATGCTCCGAAGAAATAGTAACATGATCATAGATTGAATTTTGTAGTTTCTCCATCTGAGGTTCCATCATTAGATAACCATATCTGTGAGTAGTATGGCAAGTACCTAAAGGTGTACTGATGATCCAATGCTTTTACTATGCAAGGCTCTTGGGTACAGATACAATTCATATACAGCCTGTAACAATATTTTATCTGAGGAACCATGTGGCAATCCACATGTGAAAGAAGGTTAGAAAAAAACGCTCTTCACAATGGATTAAAGGTGGAGACTTGCAACAGAGAAAATATTTATACTTTTTTTTACTATTATTTACAAAGATGCGATGTTTGCTTGCATTTTTCTTTTACAACAAGAAGGGCTTACTTGGTTTGCCTGAGATACCTACCAGCCCATTTAATGAACTTTTAACTGCTTCACACTTCATTCTCCCAGCTCCACCTTTTCCCTGTATGTATCACATTGTCCTTCATTGCCACATCTGCAGCATAGATGGCAAGCAGTTTCCAAGAACCTAAATGACTTAAGACATGTAGAAATCCCAGAAGTTTTTAGCTTCTAAGTACTTCTAAAAATTGTTAGAAATAAAAATCTTTCTCCATCTTATGTAATTTTGCTGCTGTGATAGTAAATTTTAGCTATTTTTGAAAATGTAACTATTGCAAGCACGTTAAATACCATCTTAGCAAGACAGAGATGTTCAGTGCCTACCATGATATTGTTCATTAAGAAAACCACCTTTTATCACACTATGATATTTTTGCTGTGATAAACACTAGACAAGAAAGTCTTCACTGAACACAAGCCTGACTTTCAAAGCTGACCTTTCAATTTTCTGGGAAGAAACAAGGAAAACTGCTTCCTCCTTCACCTAGTTACTTCTATATTCAGCCAACCAAGAATCAACCGCCACCTAGGAGTATTATTTCAGGCACCAATTCAGGTGCTTTTGAAAGCCAGGAACTGATGTAAAAGTGTTTTCAGAAGATTAGGAGAAATGGTGGAGAAGTTGCTAATCTGACATTTTAGCTCTGGGTAAGGTATATCTTGTTCCAGGTTGCATGTGGGGCTGGGCAATAGCATGGAAAACTCTCAAAGAGGCTGAAAGAGTTAAAATGAGCCTAATGACTGTGAAACATGAGGAGCATTTCTGCTCTTTAAATGTGTTCAACATACTTTTCACTGGGTCACATGGGAAGTAACTCTTCATCTAGAACATCTTACCTCTGCACAGGGACTGCTGGACTGCATTTCACTACTTAGTTACATTTCAGATTTGCTCTGAAGGGGTTGGACAGCAGTAAAGTGCTTTTCTTGCCTTTTCCAAAACATGCAAAAAGGATAGAGAAATGCAGTTTGCAGATTGCTAAACTTGACAAATAGCTGCTAAGTTTGAAACCATTACCAAAAGTGTGTTTCTCAAACAAAAGAACTTTTTCATCCAAAGCTCTACAGTGTAGGACTATTACCATGGGGATACAGTTTATAGTGGTTAAGAAAACCCACAAGAAAACTCAAGGCACAGAGAGAGAGATTGATAGACCTCTGCCAGGAAGGAGGACTCCACAACATGAAACATGCTGGCTAGTTAAATCCTTCCTGCTTTGCCCAGATAGATGCAGCTGCTTCTTCTTCAGTCCAAAGTTGACAATTTCTGGAAAGGCAAAACCACAGACTTCTCTAAAGGATCAGAAAAAATGATGTGGTCAGTATTTTACTACCCGTAATCTAACCCTTATGGGAAACTGCACCTTTCCAGTTCACTGTACACTTCTGCAAAATTGTCATGCCAGTCTTCAGAGGTTTCTAAACATCAAATTACTTAGATCAGTGGTCTCAGTGAGAGTCAATGAGAATAATGGTAATAAAGCCAATGTAAATGTGTTTACTGACTTACTCAAGCTGAGAATACAGGATGTCAAAAAAATCAGCATGGTACAGGGTCATTTGTAAGTCAGGCTGCTGCTTACTATAAGAATTGGGCAAAAATCAGTTCCATAAAGTAGAAGAAAAAATAAATGGGCAATGAGGTTACCATCTGTATTTTGTTAGTAGGAAAATTCTATCTCATTCTTGTAATAATTTCAGATTAAATATTTTCAAATAAGCACTTGCATATGTGATATCTCATTGAAGTCATATGTGAAATATCTTCTGGATTAGGAAGGTTTGCTTTCAGGAATAACCCTGAAACTACTTTTGAAATTAGTCTTACTGTGAAACTTTTTTCTCATTCAATGACTTCTTGATACCTTAGATAAATCTGGTGTAATTGTTCTTCTAGCTAAATACGCAATTCAATTTATATGTATTTTTTATATATGCATTTATAGTTAATATTTTGTGTATTTATATATACTTATATATATACTTATATTTGTCTTCTACCTATGGAGCATCCCTATGCTACACATTTATTCGGTATTCTGAACAGTTGAAACAACATTACTGCTTGCAAAATGTCAGTAAAAAGTCTCAAAATAGCTAACATTTTATTTCTGTTCCACTTGCAAAATACCTTGTGTCTGGAATAAATAATTATACAGATTCCTCACCTAGTATCAGAGACGGTCTCCTTTTATAAAAATGGATTCTGTGCCTAGAAGTAATAAAGCAGATTAATAAAGAAATTTCTGGAGGCAAGGTAATGGAAGCTGTATCACAACCCAATGTGGAAATAATGCATGTGTATAACAATAAATTTATCAGAGGTAAATATATATATATGCAGATGAACATCAATTTTCTATATTACAGTTTCATGCAAAGGGCAACTGTTCTTAAGCATCTAAGGGTATGAAGAGGCCCTCAACTAGAGCTTGGGATTGACCTGTGTATCTCCAAGGCTTTGAAGACAAGATCAGAAAATAGCAGAAGCAATGACAGCATGTCCAACTTTGCCATGAGATCACCTAAGCCTTCTCCTCAGTAAGCTTCATTTTCTTAAAGCTGCATGACATTTATTGGTAGAATAAATCATAGAATCATAGAATGGTTTGGGTTGGAAAGGACGATAAGATCATCTAGTTCCAATCCCCCTGTCATGAGCAGGGACACCTCACACTAAACTATGTCTCCCAAGGCTTTGTCTAACCTGGCCTTGAACACTGCCAGGGATGGAGCATTTACCACTTCTTTGGGTAACCCTTTCCAGTGCCTCACCAGCCTCACAGGAAAGAACTTCTTCCTTATATCCAACCTGAACTTCCTCTGTTTAAGTTTTAACCCATTCCCCCTTGTTCTATCACTACAGTCCTGATTAAAAATCACTCTCCAGCATCCTTGTAGGCCCCTTTTAGATACTGAAAGGCTGTTATGAGGTCTCCATGCAGCATTTTCTTCTCCAGGATGAACACCCCCAACTTTCTCAGCCTGTCTTCTTACAGGAAGTGCTCCATCCCCCTGACCATCCTCATGGCCCTCCTCTGTATTTGATCCCACAGCTCCGTGCCCTTCTTATGTTGAAGGCACCAGAATTGCACACAGTGCTCCAAGTGGGGTCTCACGAGAGCAGAGTAGAAGAGTAAGATCACCTCTTTCTACTTGCTGGTCTGCTCCTTCTGATGCATGTACAGGATTTTGCACTTCACATTGTTGAACTTCACGATGTTGGCACTGGCCTATCTCTCAGGCGTGTCAAGGTCCCTCTGGATGGCATCCCCTCCCTCCAGTGTGTTGGCCGCACCACATAACTTAGTGTCGTCGGCAAACTTGATGAGGCCGTACTCGATCCCACTGTTCATGTTCCCCACAAAGATGTTGAACAGGATTGGTCCCAACATCAACCTCTGGGAGACACCAGTTGTTACTGGTCTCCATTTGGACACTGAGCCATTGACCACAGGTTTCTGCGTCCAGCCATCCAGACAATTTTTTATTTGCCAAGTGGTCTAACCATCATATTTATGTCTCTCCAGTTTAGCATCAAGGATGTCATACAGGACAGTGTCAAATGCCTTGCATAAACATAGGTAGACAATGTCAGCTGCTTTTTCCCTATCTACCTGTTCTGTAACCCCAACATAGAAGGTCACCAAATTGGTCAGGTATGATTTGTGCTTAGTGAAGCCGTGTTGGCTGTTACCAACCACCTCATTTTTTTCATGCACCTTAGCATACGTTCCAGGAGAATCTGCTACATGATCCTGCCAGACACAGAGGTGAGGCTGAGTTGTCTGTAGTTTCCCAGGTCTTCCATTTTCCCCTTCTTGAAAATGGGGGTTATATTTACCTTTTTTATGAATCAACACCTCCACTCTCTGTTATCATATAAGAAATACCTAACATCTCTTCATGTGCCACTTCTATTGTTGCATATTCTTGCTTCTGAAAAAATTACCTTTAGCAGCTTTTATCAAATTATATCCACATTTAAGATCCAAAACAATTTTATTGCTGATTAAAATTGTACAGATGATCAGTACAGTTTTTTACAAACACTACACATAAAATATTGTATCCTTATACAAATTATCATATTCCAGTTCCATGCTCCATGGAAATGTGAGAGTTTATATCACAATTTGTATCCATTGCATTAGTATTAAAGGAATTGTGTGTCTGACATCAATGTAAGGAAGAATATAATATTATCTAAGAATGGCCAGAGAATATTTCTGAGGCACAACAGGGTTGAATTGAAGAGGCTGGGAAACAGCAGTATGGTTTATTTCAGGATGTCTGCTCAGAAGCAGTCTTCATAGTTGATATGGCAAGGCAGCTCCAGCTTGTTTTAAGCATTTGTGCAATGATAAAAGCTATAAATATATTTACAGCTATAGACTATACAAAAATTCAGGTTCTGTTCTCCTTATGTGACCCAGAGATATTTGGCATTACTTATGGGCCACTAAAGCACATCTTAATCCTGAAGTATGAGGGAATAATATGCTGATTCTGTATTCATTATATTATTAATTTATTTCTTAATTAGAATCTCAGAGTACTTTACAAACATTAACTAATTGATCCTCCTTGTTCAGCAAGCAGTTGTTATTAATGTAATCATAAGTAAACTGAGACATAGCAAGATGAAGGCAAAAATTTTGCAGTGGGCTAAGAGAAACTACTATCAGTCTATTTAAATGATGAATCAAAGAGCTTGCAGAAACTCTCCTACCCACGTGACGTAGAACATGGGTAATGCTATATGACAGATGATCCATCGAGCTAGCCATGTCTGATGGTAGAAGAAATATAAACATTGAAATATTTACCATCCTCACAATTTTGCATAATTTTGCAGGCATTGTGAAAGACTTTCCCAACATGGTGATCTCTTGACAGTGTAATAATGAACACCACAAAAAAAAAAGTTTCTCACTTCTACAACTAAAATATACTCATTTTCTTGTGGTTTTAGTTAATTCAATATATTTCCACACAATATAAGAAATAAATTCAATTATTAAGTAAAGCCTGCGCATAATTTTTTAGAAGGGGCAATGGTGTAGAATTGTGCTGCACAAATGACAAACTAATATTTTTTAATCAGGGGCAGTTTGTTTTACACGTATTTTTTTCAGTCCTTTGGCCACTTAGTGCTTTTATTCTGGTAGCTTCCACTAGAAAACCCGTGAAGTCCCAGTTCATAAAGCTTGGAAAGTTCACTGCCATTCCTCTGCTGGTCTCCAGATGAAAACCAAGACATAATGCTGCTCTGAAACATGCTAGCCTCTGCCAGTCCATCTATTATCAGCATGGGAACTAACATATTGAATCTCTCCATCACTGAAATGCGATAACATAACGATTGGAATGAGATCACCGTGTCAAAATTTCATTCTGCATATGGTTTCCTTAATGTATTCACAGGAGACCAGAGTGCAGATTCAGCAACAGTTCTAGTTCAAATTACTTTCTAATAATGAAAACTTTACAAAAGACTATATAATTTCCTACTGTACCACCTCTTTTAGCTTTTTACTACATTTAAAAAAAAAAAAAAAGAATATTAATTCTATGATCCAGGATTAGGGAGCAAATTGGCTAAACAACCAAACAAAAGGACATTAGCTTTTTATTCCCTCTCTGTCTCAATGTCAAAATTTCACAATAGAAATATATTTGTGGAATTTGGGGGAGAAGATGGAGTAAGAGTGGGTAAGGAAAAAACAGTGGAGCATAGATCTTTCACTTTTGACTTAAACTATTTAGAAACAAGGAAAGAGTTGACTTTAATCTTAACACAAGTCAGCTTGAAGGAGCAAAATTCTATGATCTCACAACAAAAAGAAACCAACATGTATAAACATTTAATTTTTCCTGAACCAGAGCTATTTTCCCTCATATCCCAATGTTTATGTATCTCCGCATATGACTGCTTCTTTCTCCCTCTGGATCATTGCCAGAATTTATTCTTGCCTTGATCCTGCCTATGCTGACATTTTATTCATTCCTTAATAGCTTTAACTATTTCCTTCTTCCTACTGGATCTTTATTCTCTGAAACAAACCCCAAGTAATTTTCCCCCTCTTTTCCTTTTGGAACACCAGCCAAACAAAAAAAAGCTAAATAAGTTAAAGCTTTGGGAATTTTTTTTTGCTCAACCTTCCCTCAACAGAGCAACAGAGTATCCATGTAACCAAAACAATACCCATAGCTTCCCCATATTCATCCTTTTTTTCTTATTCTTTGTTCAAGTCCTCGGCTTGGGCTGCTGCAGAATTAGCAACTTTCCATTTTGATTTTTCTATATGAAAATGAAGAATGTTAAGGAGTTCCTCCATTACCTAGCAGGCTAAGTGTAAACACCTACATTGTTCTGCTTTTAAAGTCTTCCATTGCTGATGGTGAACAGATGGCAGGATTTGGTTAAGTCTTAGAGAACCAGAAAGTAATAATAATAGATGAAATCTGGCACAGATCTAACAGATCCTTTTGCTTGCTTCCTCAACTGATTTATTTTATTTTAATTCTACTATCTGAACCTTTTTTTATCTTAACCTTATCTGATTCATAGCAAAAGCAAAAAAGCCCTCTGTTAATAGTTTCAAACCAACATGGACATGCACAGATATACCTGCTTGCAAATGCTTTAAAAGGTAAGACTTTTCTGATCTTCCTGTATCATGCAAATATTATTGACATCAGCTGACAGCTATCTAAAAGAACTTCCAGTCCCATATGTGCTGCATTCATATGCTGGATCTTCTCATTTACTTCCCAGCTTGTCTCATGCTGTTCCCCTCCTGTTTAATCTACCTGTCACTTTGATATTTTCAAGTGTTGCATGAGACTAAGCACAAAAATACGTTGCATGACAATAATTAAAAAAATAAAAATAAGTGGTTTAAAAATGCTAATATTAAAGAGCAATGAATAGGAACTGATTTCCATACTCATTCCCTGCATACCACTTTTTATATTTCTGGTCTTTCAAAAATCACAGCATAGTAACTGCAGTTGCTTAGTTTTACTGGTTGTATTCTTTTGGGAAATGGAAACAGGGGGGCAACAAGCAGGACTGGATACATGTGCTAACTTCCTCTGAGAATTTATAGATAAATAAATATTAGAATGAAAAATATTTGAGGATTTTTTTCTCACATATATTCTTAAAACATAAATATATATTAATTACTAAAACATTTAAATAGTGCATACATACATGACCAAGTATGACTATAAATCTGAGCTACATCGAATTTGAATTCCATACTTCCAGCTGCTTCGCAGTAGTGGTGGTTAGTTACTCAACCCTACTATTAACTGTACATATCCACATCAAAATATTTGGAGCCTGAAATAATTATATGAACATGACTCAGAGAAATTAGAACAAGTATTGTCTCTCTAACTTTTAGTGCAGCTGCCAGAAAATAAAGTAATAAATTAAGGAAACATCATGAGGAAAGGAATTAAAAGGAAATTTGTGGGAAGAAGAGAAAGGTACTTAATGGTGTTATGTACTTTCTTCTTCATAATTGCCCTCTTTCCTACTCTCAGAACTCTCCAAAACAGTGGTATGGAGTAAGTTTTATAAACAGAGCTGAAAAAATAATACTGTTCAACATACCTGCCATTCAGGAAGGTATTCCACAGTACTTTGATATATATAGCTCTTTAGGAAAAGAAACTACACACAAAAAAAAAAAACAAAACACCAAAAATAACAAACCAAAATAAAACCCAAGTTTTCAGGAGAGATTATAGTGTTGGGTTTTTCTAAATAAACAAAACTAAAAAAAATAAATATGTGGTTTCATAATCTTTCTTTTCTCATTGTTCAGGCTTCTTAACTCTCTTGGATATAAATTATAGAACCAAATGCATATGGAATGTACTATCCACGTTCAGATCTTTCCTGATTTAGAAGTAAAAGATTTAGAGGTGGGTCTCCAGACATTAAAACCAGAACTATACCAACAAACAAGTGTGTCTGGTGTTGGTGACTAAGATTGCAATGCCAACACAGAAGACTGATACATAGGCTAGTTTCACCGGTGCTTTCTGTCATGGAATTAAATTTTGCTATAGCTGGAATATTTCCAACTTTTATTCATGTTGCATTCCAATTTATACTTGTATCTAATTCATAACATAAAGTGAACACAAGCATCGTTCTAAGAACCCGTTGACTTTGCTTCCTTTTCCTATTTTTGTGACTTTTGTCTGTCTGTGAAAGATGAAAAAGAGGGACAACTCAACCTGAAAGTGTTGGCAACATGAAGACATTTTGAAAACCTTTGGTATGCTGTATCAGACTACTGGGAAAGCCTCTTTGAAAAGGTCCGGCTAATTTTAAGACATTTTTGCCACATTTCAACTTACTATAAAACAATGCCAGAGAACTATTAATCAATATATTTCTATCAGAGCATTTAATGGAGTTGTGTGGTGTCTGTGAAGAGATTTAACCCTCACCATGTGACTACAAACTTCACAGATTAATTTCTAAACTTGTGTAGACTTCCCAGAAACTTGTACGCTCATCCCCACAGACTCAATCTGAGTTTTTGTTTGCAGTTCTTTTTGCCAAACTGGACTAAAATACTACAGAGAATTCTGTACACAAAAAAAAAAATCCCTCTTATTTGTTGTCATTTGCACTATTACACATTTTCTTCCCTCAGAATAAAATCATCATCTTTATATCAAAAGCATATATGTATTACTGCTTTTATCATATCGAAAAGTAATTCAACTTCAGGAATTATTCTATTTTTACATGTTGCCATTATTTCATGCTTAGTTTGGGTGTAGAGGGACTACCAAAAAAAGCAGGCTAATGTCAGTGGAATGTATTTATTAGTGCCAACTTATTTACAATGAGTTATGATCAGATCCTCAGTCCAGATGAATGTTACTCGGTTTCACATTTGACTCCCCACACTCTAGCTTTTCCTCTTACACATCTTATTCAGTTCTGGCATTTCGTTTTTCTTTTCATTCCAGATGGTTTCTTGTCCTTTATATTTGTACTTAGGTATTGGAACATGACTACCCACAGCCCCATGAAATAGTTCTGTTTTCTTACATGGCATCAAAAACTGGTTGAAAAAATGGTGTGACCATTAGTAAGAACTATCTTCCTGGGGTCCTTTTACTTTCCTTTTGGCTCTAAACTAGGATTTGCTGATTCTATAGTCAGCTTGTGCCAGTGGAGGTACCTGAGGCAATAAAATAATAACCTCATTGTATGCACCGTACAATAGTGTTTGTAAAGAGAAGTATTTGGGATATCACAGGATAGCAAATTAAGATAAGAATTATTGCAACAGGAAATATCATGCTGATCCCCCAGGTCAACAAAAAGACATTCAACATTAAATAGAATTACTGAGAGGAAGACAGCTGGCTTTTTCTTTCTTTCCTTTCTTTCTTTCTTTCTTTCTTTCTTTCTTTCTTTCTTTCTTTCTTTCTTTCTTTCTTTCTTTCTTTCTTTCT